>CAUOFW020002848.1:615198-674293 GCA_963454935.2 Ilex paraguariensis
GCCATGTCTTCACAGTCTGGTCTTGTCATTGTTCCAGTGGACATTCGAACATGGGTTGACGTTCGAACGTTCTTGCTTTGTTCCAAGCTTCTCCAATTTTGTTCCCTAATGTGCTAGTGTTACATTCAAGTGTGGTTTTTGTTGTTCTTGAACTCTTTTTCCACTTTAGAACTTGAAATGTCATCACTTAAACTCCATCAAAGTATAATTAGTCCAAAAATAGGCATAATAATATGCTACATTTAAGTACCAATCACACCCCCTAACCTAAATATTGCTAGTCTCTAGTAATATGTCAACAATGAAATGTAAATGCCTTTTTTGTAGGTCATCTAGTTACATTTAGCTTATACAACAAGCTGTTGAACCGCTAGGTTTACCCTAGTGGACGAGTGTTGTCTCGTGAGGGTTTTCAGTAAAGCTACCCACAAATTTTAGTCGAACAAATGTGTGTGTGAGATTGTTGACTAAAAAAATGAATTAGCATCATGGTCGTTAGGACACTCAACCCTCAATCGTGACTTATCCCCTACATTTCTTTTCCATTGATACTTACTCTATGCAAAAATTGGCACCCGTCACATTGGCATTTGGAATTCCTTGAGTAGTAGAATGGTCATTCTAGAAACAAGAATTGGTATATAACAATCATTCCCATTTTTCCACCTTCCATGGATAGTTTTGATTTCACAGTCCTCTCTCAGAATATTCTCATCAAAACAAATCGCTATGATTATAGTGACTTATCTCTCAAAAAGGGCATGTGATCAGAAGATAGCCAGTCGAAAAATCTCATGCATAATTAGTATAAGAGTGAAGTTTTGAGGAAAACAGACTTAACCTTGACATAATCTCATGGAATAATATTGATGCAAATAAAGAAATTCTAGTTAACACACCCCACTTGTAGTAGACAACATACATATGCATCACACTTGAGATCACCTAGGGCTTTTTGTAGGTTGTAATGGGGCCAGAGGTCAGTGGCTAATGAAATGACGTCAATGATGATCAAAAGCTATCTTTTTATGTAGTGTTGCACATCTCCTTCTAGCTTCTCGACATTTTTCCTGGGAATTGGATTTATTTCTTTTATTTTCTCTTTTTATTTTCACTTTCTTGGCAATTCCCTATCTCACTGTATCTTTTCTCTTTCGGTTGTTTCCACCAATTTTCCTTTTATTGAACAGTAGCCACCATTGTCTTTTCTATTTTTCTTGCCTTTCTGTATCATATTGATTTGTAAGAGGATGCAAGAAATTAGATAGCAAGGTATGGTAGATATATNCAGTAGCCACCATTGTATTTTCTATTTTTATTGCCTTTCTGTATCATATTGATTTGTAAGAGGATGCAAGAAATTAGATAGCAAGGTATGGTAGATATATGCTTTTGTGGGTCAGTCATCACACGATTTTTTTCGAAAAAGAATTCATTCGTTGAAGGCTCAAGCATGGCTGACTAGGGATANTGGTCATCACACAATTTTTTTCGAAAAAGAATTCATTCGTTGAAGGCTCAAGCATGGCTGACTAGGGATATACTTTTGTAAAAGAATTAACTAAGGCTCAAAGTTGATCCAAAGATGGCCTAAGATCCTTTCTCAAGTATGTGCATATGTACGTGTATGCAAAAGTTCTTTGTGGGTTATGAAAATAGATCACTTTAGTTGTGTCAACCAAAGCAAGGTTAATGAGATTATTAAAAGAGATCGGAAGTGAAAGAGCTTACTTTGAGTAATTGTTGATCTCCTCTCAAAAAGCATCGTGAAGCTCAAGACTTACCATGATTTTCTTTGTCATGTCCACTGGTTATGTCTAGTGTTTCAAGGAATGTTGGTTATATAGCGATTCTATTTTTGAGTCTGATCACCGTGTACCTCAAGAATAGCAATTACTGATGTACATTTGACAATTAAATCATAGAAATAGTATCAAGGTTCCAAAAAAATGAGGTTTTACGTCTTGGTTGTTAAGTTGAGGTGTCAAACTGATCATNTAAATCCCGCAAGGCAAATGCCGTTGCGGGCTCCACTCCGCCCGCTCCAGCATCTGCCTCCTTACCATTATGCACATAGCAAATATATGAGCCACACATACTCTAACAATCTCCACCTTGGCAAATATTCACCCCTTAGAAGAAAANGAGAGATAAACTGAATCATTCATTCCATAAAAGATGATATGTTTACAATGGTACCAATGATTGAATCATCCACAAAAACATAAACTTCACTTATCCACAAGAAACAACAAAGATAAACATCCACAAATATCCACCATCATCTACAAAATGTCCCCCAAAAATCGCAAAGAAGAATCATAACAAGAAACAAAGATCCACTAGAATTATCAAGAAGAAACCCCTCCACAACAGTATAGAAATTCCCCAGAAACCATCCAAAGAATAAACAACAAACAACCCCAAACAAGAACATAAATCATCATCTCAATCCTCTCCTCCGTCTCCATTCACTCCACCAGCTCCACCCCTCAAGTAGCCAAGAATCTCTTCCTGTTGTCAAAGAATCTTGTCTTGGTTGGCCTTGATGCCAAGCATAATATCTCTCAGTGATCTCCGGGTGCTGGAGCTAGGTCCTGCCCCTTGTGTAGGTGCTTGGTCCCTTTCTTCCTCCATCTCTCTCTCTCCTCTTCAGCATTAAGCTCCTCTTGCACTTCATCGACTCCTTGGGGAGGAGGCACTTCTTGTCTAGCCGCTAGGGCGCCACTATGCCCTTGGCTTCTCTTGAAAGAGCCCTTGTTCAGTGACCTCATTGGCTTTTGGATCTCCATCTCGGGCCTTATCCTAACCCCATTGTCAGTGCATATTTCAGTCACTAAAGTGCCAAAAGGGAGTGCACTCCTCTTCGCATCACACCCCTTCTTCATTTCACTCAAAATCAATGAGGGGAGGACGATGCTATGCCCTCTTCCCAGTGCATAGAGCAAGCGAGCCATTTTAGGAAAATCTCATATTTTCATCCTATGGGGGCGAGGTCAGACACCGCCCCTTGTTTCAAAAATCTCCTTCCTCCCTATGAAAAATCAGATAACCCCGTCAACTCTTTCCCCACCACATTCAACGCTACATTCTTTTTTGGCGGGTAAGTTGCGTTTTGCACCCAAGGCACCTCTTGCCTCACTTCCTTGATGTATGCTTCATCCACATCAATGTGGGTAACTCTTACGTATGTTTGGATGGCACCATTGATGATCTTAGCGTTGGAGTAAAACTCCATCACCAAGTCAACAACGACGTCCCCACTATTCCTCAAAAGCCACACCTAGTTCCTCCTCTCCGTTTCCTCCAAAATCCCCAATTCCACAAAGTTAGTAACAACATCTCTCTCATAGACTATAGCATGGTTTTGAAAGAAATTCTCATACTTTTCGGCTTTGAGTGCACTGGAAAACCTTGTTCGATCATACCTCTTCATCACTTGCCTCCCCTCTCTTTCCTCAATGACTTCTTCTACATAGTTAGGTTCCTGGCTTATTGGTTGATTGCGCCTGGCAGGAAGCTTAACTCTAGGCATGGTGTTTTCGGTTTTGGGCTTTAGAGGGTTTGAAAATCTTGAGTTTTCTTGTGAAGATGATGATTTTGGATGTGGAAATGAGTTTGGGATGGTCAATTTTAGGTAGAATTGAGGAATGGGTGGAGTTTTGAGGTCTGGGGAGTGAAAATGGGTTCTAGGGTTTGGAGGATTTTGGGAAGTTTTTGGGAATTTTGAATGGGGAAGATGATCCAGGCTTTTATAGTCTAAGTTGTGACGTTCGAACGTTACTGACGTTCGAACGTATATAGAGGGATTTTTAAAAGATGGTTCGAATGTGGAGTGTCGTTCGAACGAGGTGACCTCCTAGTACTTTTGAGTTATGTTAGAGACCAAAGTACTGTAAGCTCTCATTGTTCGAACGTTCTATTGGAGTTTGAACATTAAAGTCATGTTCGAAAGGTCTATTGGCGTTCGAACAAACTAAGCTCCCAATACTTTTCGTTTCCATCAGAGACTTTATCAGAGGCTGAGTATTGTAAGCAAGTGACGTTCTAACGTCACTTGGCGTTCGAACGTTGAATGAAACTAAAAAAAAAAAATTCTGCATTACACTATACAATAAAAAAGGACAAAACACACAAGTTTGAACCAAAAATTCATGGCGTCTCAGGATACGTCCCTACCCACGCTTCAGGTTGGTATTCTGGGACACTCCTTACTCGGCCCAAATTTTCATTTCAGTCAAAAGAGTTTGTACAAAACAAAAAGGATTTTTACACTTTTTTACAAAAATTCGGACCCTTGGCTTTCATCCTAACTACTCTAATCGGAGTCTTCATCTCTCTCTGTGCCTTTTGAACAACCAGTAACTCTCCTAATTTCCTCTCTCACAAACCGGTTAAGCAGAGTACCAGAATAAGATGACGTGTCAGGATAATCCTTACTCTGCCCATTCACTATCCAACCTAATCGATCGAGTGCGCGACCAAAAATTGGTTCAGAACACCGGTTATATTTTTTCTCGTGAAAGACTCTACCACACTGTTTACAGGCACCAAGTCTTTTAGCACGACGACGTTTAGCAAAAGTGCTTCTACCGCACAGGAGTTTCGCTTGTTGTTCTCGGATCTCATTCTTTCTCACCAATCTTACTTTTCTCATGATCACAGAATGCACATTAGAAGAAAAAGTGCGCAAAACTCCTAGACTAAACCAAAAAAATTTAACATCCATGCTTTCTATGCTTTAAGACTCATTATCTGGTTCTTTAACGTTTGTCAGTCACAAAGACGATCAGAGATGACTCACAAACATAATCATCAATTTATACAAAACACGGTACACAATCTGATCAAGAACAACAACAACAACAACAACAACAATTTTCTACGGGCACATATGAACTATAGTTCTCACCCCCCAACTTAAACTGAACATTGTCCCCAATGTTTCGGATTTACCGATATGGTGAGCTTTAGAGATGAGGTTGAATGGTAGAGATCTTGTTCATTAGCTGAAACCTACAAGCAAAATACACAAATCAAACATCTCGTTGCAGATCTGAGTTTCTGCTAGGATGAAAACCCTTGATTTTGAGTGCAGACAAAAGAAGAAGAGTCATGTACAGATAGAGTAAACACATGCAGATCATGAGACAAAGGACTGGGTCTTCGGTTAGTATGGTCATGGTGTTGTTGGGAGATGGGTCGTGGTTCTAGAAGATCGCGAATAGCGAAGAAGAAGAAGGAAAAAGGAAAAAGGAAAAAGGGGAAGGGCAGTGGGGAAGAAAAAGGAAAAGGGGAAAGACGACTTATAAAGGTGCGCTTGTGGGTTGGGTGTAATCGGGTTTTTCCTGACCTGCCCCTTTTTTGTGTCGGTAGGCGTTTTTCTCGAAGCGATGTTCTGGATCCATTAAAAGAATGGTCTCCACATTTTTGACAAAGTTTTCCAAAAATGGTTTTAACCGCTGACCATTAACAGTAAAGATATTACCGTTCGATAGATTTTTCATTTCTACTGCTCTGTGTTCAAACACCTTTTTGAAAATATAAGGCCCTGTCCATCTTGATCTCAACTTACCAGGAAAGAGGCGGAGTCTTGCATTAAACAACAAGACTTTTTGCAAAGGTTCAAAAGACTTCCGCATAATGTTCTTGTCATAAAAAATTTTCATTCTAATTTTAGCAATCTTAGCATTTTCATATACTTTATTTCTCAATTCCTCTAATTCGTTAATCTGAAGTTTTCTTGAAAGTCTAGCCTTATCTAGGTCAAAGTTCATTGCTTTGATGACTCAGTATACCCTATGCTCCAATTCCACAGGTAGGTGACATGACTTTTCATAGACTAATCGATAAGGAGACATGCCCAAAATTATTTTAAATGCAGTGCGATATGCCCAGAGGGCATCAGTTAGTCTTGACGACCAATCTTTGCGGTCTGAATTTACCGTTTTTTTCAAAATTAATTTGATTTTCCGATTAGCTAATTCAGCTTGTCCACTAGTTTGTGGATGATAAGGGGTTGCAATTTTATGGAAAATCAAATATTTTTTCATCAGATTCCAGAAAGGGCGATTGCAAAAATAAGCCCCCATCACTTATGATTGATTTAGGAACTCCAAACTGGGACAAAATATTTTCTTTAAGAATTTTGATCACCGTTTGGTGATCATTATTTCGGCATGGACTTACTTCAACCCATTTGGATACATAGTCTACGACCACTAAAATGTATAGATAGCCAAAGGAAGGGAGAAATGATTCCATAAAATCAATGCCCCAATAGTCAAAAATTTCAATCACAAGAATTGGGTTCAAGGGCATTATGTTTCTTTTTGAAATGCTTCCCAACCTTTGGCATCTATCGCAAATTAAACAAAAGGCATGGACATCTTTGAAAAGTGTGGGCCAGTAAAATCCACACTGCAAGATTTTTGTAGCGGTTTTCATTGAGGAGAAGTGGCCACCACATGCTTCAGAATGACAAAAGGTTATTACCTATCTGCTTTCCTGAGCGGGGGATGCAATGTCTTATGATTTGATTCTTACAGTACTTAAATACGTACGGATCTTCCCAAAAGAAGTTATGAACCTCCCTCAGAATTTTTTTTTGTCTGTAGGGGAAAATGATGGAGGGAGAATTCCAATAGCAAGAAAATTAGCAATATCAGCATACCATGGAGTCTCATCAATTATGAACAGTTGTTCATCGGAAAATTTTTCATTGATTGGTAGTTCATTCTCGTGAAATTCATAAATTAATCTGGATAGATGGTCTGCCACCACATTCTCAACACCCTTTTTGTTCTTAATAACCAGGTCAAACTCTTGAAGTAAGAGTATCCATCTCAATAGCCTAGGCTTAGC
Organism: Ilex paraguariensis; assembly: GCA_963454935.2. NCBI lineage: Eukaryota > Viridiplantae > Streptophyta > Magnoliopsida > Aquifoliales > Aquifoliaceae > Ilex > Ilex paraguariensis. The sequence continues at coordinate 622,063 of CAUOFW020002848.1, forward strand.
ATTCTTCTTTGTGAGCAAGAATTTTAATGCTGTATGGTCAATGAACACAGTAATAGAAGAACCAACAAGATAAGGACGAAAGTTTTCCAAAGCAAACACTACCGTAAGCAATTCTTTTTTAGTTGTTGAATAATTCATTTAAGCATCATTCAAAGTTTTACTTGCATAGTAAATGACAGCCATAGGGGAGGAAAAAACTGATATTTCAGATATTTTACCCCTATTTATAGTTTTAAAGACTTGACCCTCGTCGCGCCAAGTGTCCTCCTTTGTTCGGGTCTATTTTTCACTCCGAAACAATTCATTACATCTCGGTTTAAGTTCAAATAAATTTTATTGGAACTTTAACTTAATTTTAAGGAAATTTTTAAAAAATTTATTTTTTGGGACCTTTAAAATGTCATTCGCCTCACAGTCGCCTCGAACGACATGCAAAAATTTGACTATTTTAGAATTCGACGAAATTTGACAGAGTGACTAGATTTTGCGATAAGAATTCAACGACGTACTCCGTTTCCTCATCCGAGGTCTAAAACATGAGTATTTTAAATGCGCATTAGGATGAAAAATTACTATTTTGCCATTTCTAAGAAAAAATTCAAATTTTCCTGGGTTTCACAGACAACCTCAATGTTTTTTATATGACATTTAACCTTGTATTCCATGCTCGAAGCAAATACATAGAATTGGATTATCATTTTGTGCGTGAACGAGTTGCACATGGACTGCTTACCACTCAACATATTTCCACTGATAACCAAGTTGCTGACCTCTTCACAAATCTAATGTCAAAAGCAACCATTCAATATTTCCAAAACATACTTTGCCTCCAACCCCAACAAAGTTTAAGGGAGGGTATTAGCAACAAACCACAGCTTGGCACACTCAACATTAGTGAGAGTCAATGGAGCAATAAGGAAGCACAAGATTCTTGGAGAAAAAAGGGGAAGACTCTCACAATATTGTTGAAATCAGTGGAGAGACAACGACAATAAGTTCAAACCAAAATGATGATCCAGCAAGTCGTAAAAATCACGAAAAATCAGACCGTTTGTAGCAGATTTTATGGGATTCATTTTGTTGTATTAGTTGTTTAAATACTCCTCTTGTAATGCCTAATGGTTCACGTTGCCACGAGTTCTTTTGCGAAGTTGAAGTTGATGCCAATTTCGAAACGGTAATTGTTTTGAAAGCTTTCTTAGCTTGATGTTGATGTGGTTCTTTTTGGACACTAGTGGCATTCATTGTCGGGGACAGAGAAGGATCATACACAAGAATTTAATTCAAAATGATTATTCAAGTTATTGTTACCAAAATTAACTTTTATACAATATTATCAAAACATTTAGTTTCTATCATAAAGCCCAAAAATTATTTTGCACCGTTATGAACTTTAGTTTGTTAAAATGTCAATATATCCTCCTATTTCCTTGCTTATCTATATAATAAGAGACAAAAGGATTTCAAATCCTCAGTGTGTCTTAAGCTTTCGCCACTGAAATTATTTTTTATTTTTTATATTCTTGATCTGATGATCCTAATTAATCTCCAAATTTATTTTTCCACTCAAGAATTGAACTAAGAGTTTTATTCTATTTACAACTCTAAGGGTTCGTTTGGTAATTTTTTGTTTTTTGTGTTTTCAAAAAAATAAAAAGCGGATATATTTTTTGTTTTTTTTGTAAAAAGTAAGAACAAAAACTTGATCGATTGCTGTTTTTGCTTAAGAAATTCTGAAAACTAAAACATAAAACATGTTGGATAATTATTTCAAATTATTTCATATTTAATAGTTTTATATTAATTTCTTACTAAAAAACACATCAAAATTCTTTGTCTCAATACATCCATTAACTCATCAAATAAGACACAAAGCAAAATAATGGAAAATCCTTAAAACATTGAGCATACTAATAAATCCCATTTTTCAATATTCCACTAAATACATGTAATAGTGCTTCAAATTGACAGTATCAGAGCTGCCCAGAAAACGTCATGCAAGGATCCTAAGAGTTATTTTAGCTCTATGAACCAATAGCTTCCCAGGATGACAATCATTATCTCTGGCAACCGCCATGAGTATCACTCCATTTTAAATCACATGCATAGTAAAATTGGAATTTACACCTGCAATCAATAACACCACGGTCACCACACAAGTAGACTCCCAAATGTATCAAGCTTCTTCATATGAGCCAAAGCCAGAGCCACTATAATGAAAGTATCACAATATATATATAAAGGAACCCAATTTACATAGTCCCTTGAACCAAAATCTTCTTATATACTGCTAAATTACACGAACCAGCCTCTCTCAAAGCAAATAGGAAAGCAAGACGAGTTGAGGGGAAAAGCTCAAGCGGGCTCGTATTAACAATAAAAATCAGGATACATTAGGGAGATAACATCCCTTCCCCCAACCAAGTCAAAAAAGAATCTCTTCTGCCCTTAATGTCCAATATTGATCATTGATATTCTAAATTTTTTCACCAAGTGGAAGGAATTGAACAAAATAACTATCAATAGAACTTATGCATTCAAAGTTTTCACTTTCTATTCAAAAATAAATAAATAGATCACAATATCAAACTAAATTGGCTGGCACATGAGGAGCAATAACAAGCACATCCACTACAGCAAAAATACAACAGGTACCTCTTCATTGCATCCTGAGAGAGGTATATGAGGGTGTGTAGTGAGAATTATGATATTGTAATTACAATCAATACAAATATGGGATCTCATAGATTACAAGAGCCACTAATTACAATCAATACAAATATCCCAACTTTTTGGTAGTCTAACCTCATGTTAAATTCCTCAGATCTAATATTCTTATTTTTTTTCACACACATCAATACACACACCCACCCAGAAAACACACATAAACGCAGAAACTATTGAAAGAAATGGTTTTAAACAAAATTATTTGAGCAACTTGAGACTTAAATAATGGTTTTAAATGCGTTCTCCTCTGAGAGAAGATCAATGTCATATATGTATATGTATTCATATAAAACCATTAAATGAGAAATTATGTCTCAAAGTGATCCATTTGAAGTGATAAAATAAACTAAGATAGGTGTAGTGGAATAAGGCTTATCCTACATTGCAAGAAGACCAACACTTTGGTGAGTTAATATACTCCTAGTTGGCTTCATGGGTTAGGCCCCAAAGGGTACCACTTTTTTGTGAGTAGAGCGAGCACCTACACTACCTTAGTTACCACACGCGCGCCCCACCCGCCCGCCTCGCCACGCCACGACCCGGTTTTGGGCCAAAAAGATAATTTTTTTGGACATAATTTATTTAGAGCAGTGCGGGCCATGAGTCAAACCAATTGAATTTGAATGTGTATTGTAATTTAAATCCAAGCAAAAATTTAAATTTCCTGTCTATTTCTTTTAATTTGGCACTTTAAATGGGTTTGGTTCATTCTAGATAAGGTTGTGTTCACTCCATAAGTGCCTTTGGTGTCTTTGCCTGTTCAAATTAAAGAATGTGTCTATTCAACCTGAATAGTGGCATCCCATGCCTCTTCAGGCAATTTGAAAAGCCACCAAGGGTCTATAAATTGACTATCCAATTGCCATTTCAATCAATGCCAATTCTGGATTCCAGTTTCAAAATTATTCTTTCTCTCTCTGCATATTGTTGCATTGTTCTTTATGTAAGGTTCAAGTATAAAACACAAGTTGTGTTCAATGGTCTTTGGAGATTGAAGTGCTACATTTGCAAAGAAGTAATCCGTTCTATCTTGGGAGACAGTTGCACATCAACCTTGAGCACCTAGAGAGAGTAAATCTATTTTAAGGAGATTATGTTTCACAAGGCTTGGATTGAACATTCTGATTGTCTTATTTTATTGTTCATGCAGATTTGCGTCACTATGAGTGCACTGATTTTTGTTTACTTTCTATTTTAATTAAGTTGCATATAATAGTATACAGATATAAGTTTAATTATGTTATTGCAGTTAGACTTGATATAGTTTAATATAATCTAATTATATACATATTTTCTATAAAAATCTTAAGACAGATTTCTACTTTATAATTAGATTAAGTATTGTTATAAGTCTAAAATAGAATTTTGTATATGTTACTATTTTACTTTGATTAATTACTATACTTATCACAATCAACATTGTGTATTCTGTTAGACTGTTGATTTTATTGTTAAATTATTACTTCTGTTTGTGTAACAGAAATGACAACTTCAAATGATTTTGTTTCTCTTCTTGTTGTCCGTACAACAGTTGTTCCTACAACCGTGAGTGTGCCTTATGGGGAGAAGCCCGAGAAGTTTAATGGCTCGAACTTCAAACGTTGGCAATCTAACATACTTTTCTATCTCACCACCCTTAATCTTGCAAAGTTTCTTAAGGAAGATGTTCCCTCACTTGATGAGAAAAAAACTAGTGTGGAAACGATGGCTGTTGTGGATGCTTGGAAGCATTTGGATTTCTTGTGTAGAAATTACATCCTCAATGGGTTAAACAATGCATTATACAATAAATATAATGTTGCTTTGTGAGTTCTTGGAAAAAGTACAAGATCGAGAATGCCAACACGAAGAAGTTCATTACCGGTAAATTCTTCAATTTTAAAATCATGGATTCCAAGACTGTAATATCCCAAGTTCAAGAACTTCAAGTTATCCTTCATGACATTCATGCCGAGGGTATGTCTCTTAGTGACTCATTCCAAGTGTCTATAATTGTGAAGAAATTACCACTCCTATAGAAGGATTTCAAGAACTCTCTCAAGCATAAGCACAATGAGATGAAATTTGAAAAATTGATTGTTCACTTGAAGATCGAGGAGGATAACTGTAAATTCGAGAAGAAAAGTAGCGTTTTTAATTCCATAGAATCTAAGGCTAACATAGTTGAAAGTGGAACCAAGACTAACAAGAAAAGGAATCACAATGACGAAGGTTCAAATCAAGGATCAAAGAAATTCAAGGGCAAGTGCTACAATTGTGGCAAACTGGGGCATATTTTAAAAGACTGTCGTATGTCAAAGAATTTAAAAAAGCCTAATGCACAAGCAAACACGACTAAATCAAACAAGCTTTCAATGGAAGTCTCTAAAATGAACCTCTCTACAGTGGTTTTCGAATGTAACTTGGTGGATAACCCTAATGAATGGTGGGTTGACACTGGCACCACTCAACACATTTGTTCAATAAGTGGATGTTTTCTACTTACAAGAAGATAGAGCATAATGAACAACTCTACGTGGAAAACTAATCTACTTCAAAGGTTGAAGGCTATGGAAAGGATACTAAAAATGCAATCCGATAAGGAACTCACCTTGAATAAAGTGCTTCATGTCCCTGATATTTGAAAGAATCTAGTGTCCGGTTCTTTGCTTAGCAAAAATAGCTTTTAAGTTAGTAATTGTATTCGACAAATTTGTACTCACTAAGAATGAGATGTTTGTAGGGAAAGATAAATGTACTAACTGTTGTACGCACATCTTCTAATAATAAGAATGAGATGAATTCTTCTTATTTGCTTGAGTCTTCTAATATGTGGTATTCTAGACTAGGACATGTTAATTATGATGCAATTAGAATATTAGTTAATTTGAATGATTTAACTAAGATGTCTATTGATCCAAATCATAAATGTGAGACTTGTGTGGAATCAAAGTTGGCAAGAACATCTTTCAAGTCAATTGAAAGAAATACTGAACCTCTTGAATTAATTCACAATAATGTTTGTGACTTAAAGTTTGTGCAAATAGGAGATGGTAAAAATTATTTAATCAATTTTATTGATAATTGTACAAGATACTATTATGTTTACTTAATTAGAAGTAAAGATGAGGCTATTGATATGTTCAAGTATTATAAGAATGAAATTGAGAACCGACTTAGCAAAAAGATAGAGGCACTAAGAAGTGACAAGGGTGGTAAATATGAATCTCCGTTCAAAGAATTTTGTGCAACACGTGGAATTATTTACCAAACAACTATCCACTATTCACCTCAATCAAATAGCATAGCTGAACACAGAAACCGAACATTGGAAGAAATTATGAATGCTATGTTGTCAAGTTCGAGAGCACCCCAAAATTTTGTGGGGAAAGCCTTATTATCTACTAATTATATTCTTAACAAGTTGACTCATAAGAAAACTAATAAGACACCATATGCATTATGGAAATATCGAAGACCTCCCTATAAATACTTAAAATTGTGGGGGGTGTCTAGCAAAAGTGGTAGTTCCTAAACCTAAAAAGGTTAAGATAAGACCAAAAATCATTAATTGTGTATTCAATGTTTATGTCCATAACAATAGTGCATATCGATTTCTTGTTCATAAACTTATAATTCCTGATGTGCATATTAATATAATTATAGAGCAACAAAATGAATCATTCTTTGAAAATAATTTTTCATTTAATATGTCACATGAATCAAGCTCATTAAAGTGAACAATTGAGGCTATAACTAGTAATGGTCAAAATGAGGAGTTCATTGAAGATGAATCTAGATGTAACAAGAGGACAAAGACTTTGAAGTTATTTGGTTCTAATTTTCTAACTTATCTGTTAGAAAATGATCATGAAAGTTTCAAGGAAGCTATGTCCTCCCCCGAACCTCCTTATTGGAAGGAAGCTGTCGATTCTAAAATTGAATCCATTATGAGGAATCATACATGGGAATTAGTAGGTAACAAACCTTTAGGCTGTAAATGGATTTTGAAAAGAAGATGAAAGCCGATGGACCCATTAACAAGTACAAAATTAAACTAGTAGCCAAAGGATATAAACAAAGGGATGGATTGAATTATTTTGACACTTATTCACTAGTTACTAGTATTACTTACATACAGATGTTAATTGTTATAGCTACTTTGAATGGTCTTGAAATATATCAAGTGGATGTAAAGACATCATTCTTAAATATTGAATTAGATGAAGAAATATACGTGGAAAAACTTGAGGGTTTCATTGCTAATTGACAAGAAAAGAAAGTATGTAAGCTTGTCAAGTCTCTGTATGGTTTAAAATAAGCACCGAAGTAGTGGCATGAAAAGTTAACAAAGCAATGTTGTCAAATGGGTTCAAATTAAATGAGTGTGACAAGTTTGTATATGTTAATAGCACTCACAGTGAGTACTTTATTATATGTCTTTATGTAAAGCAACATGCTAATTATAGGTAGCAATAACAATGTCATTCATGCTATCAAGCGGATGTTGACAAATATGTTTGAAATGAAAGATCTAGGTGTTGCTGATGTTATGTTAGGAATTAAAATTTCTAGAATGTCAAATGGACTCACGCTATCTCAAACTCACTATATTGAGAAATTACTTGATATGTTCAAGCAGTATTAGATAAAACCTATGAGAACACCTGTCGATGTTAATATCCATCTTTCAAAGAATAACGATGAAAGTATATCTCAGTTAGAATATGCACCTATAATTGGTAGTTTATTGTACATTATGAATTGTACCTGTCTGGATATAGCATACTTTGTGAGTAAGCTAAGTTGATATACTAGTAATCTCAGAAAAGACCAATGGAAAGCAATAATAAGAGTTTTGGGATATTTAAAATATACTCAAGACTATGGTTTGTACTACACGAAGTACCCAGCAGTACTCGAGGGATATACCGATATTAATTGGATATCTAATACTAAATATTCAAAATCCACGAGTGGATATATTTTTACCTTGTGTAGTGCAACTGTGTGTTGAAAATTCTCAAAACAAACTTGTATTGTTAGATCTACAATGTAATCTAAATTTATTGCATTAGATAAAGCTAGAGAAGAAGCAAAATTGTTTTATAATTTCTTAGAGGACATTCAAAATTGTCCAAAGTCTGTGCCTGGAATATGCATTCACTACGATGGCCAATCTACAATTGGAAGGGCACATAATTGTATGTATAAAGGTAAGTCTAGACACATACGTCAAAGACACAATACCGCTAGACAATTGCTCTCTAATGATGTTATATCCATGGACTATGTGAACTGAAAGGATAATATTGTGTATCCGCTTACAAAAAGATTTGACTAGAGAGCAAGTAAAAAGTTCATCAAGAAGAATGGCCTTAAACCGTATTATTTAACCAAGAGTCATCATAATGACAACCTAACTTAGCTGATTGGAGATCCCAAGATCTAAGTTCAAAAGGACAACCGAATTATGTGTAACTCAATATGCACAAAGGAGATTTTCTAAACTCCTTCTCATTCCTATGATGAGACAGTATATCTGTAGCTAGAATTAGGGTAAATTACGCTTTTATAATATTTTGTGACTTGAATCCTATGTGGCAGTCGAATCCTCTGGCTGAAGAAGTTTGAGATGGGATTGAGGTTGAGAGATGAAGATCTAAGCTGTTCCGGCAGATTTTTCTGGCTGTCAAATATATCCTCTGGCTAAAGCAAATAGGAGAAAGAGACAGAGGCGAGTGAGGCAGGAAAAGGNAAGCTGTTCCGGCAGATTTTTCTGGCTGTCAAATATATCCTCTGGCTAAAGCAAATAGGAGAAAGAGACAGAGGCGAGTGAGGCAGGAAAAGGAAATGAATTGGACTTTTATACTTGCAATTTTTGTACCCTTATTTTGCAACTAATGGGATTCAAAGCCTAGACTTCATTAAATGCTAAGCCGCGCTCCATTTTTCATTTTTGTGTGTTTTTAGAAACACCATTTTTTGTATTTAGAGATTTGGGGCTTGCTTTGAAAACAAGATAGTTGAAAAAAAAATTGAAAAGAAAGACACATATACAAAAACATTTTTATTTTTATTTTGGGTTAATTGCAAATTACACCTCTAAAGATCGCTCGAATCTCAATTTGTACCCTCAAAGATAGAAATTTGTATCAATGTATCCCTAAAACTAACTGTCGTCAGTTTGCTGCCTAAAATTAAATTGATAAATTATACCTAGATCCCCTCATACTTGTCACTTAAGCATTTATTTTCATGTATTATGCTTGCCACTTGGTTAGTTTTCTTATTTTTTTGACTTTCTGTGTGAGTAGCTTATGGTTTGATGAGCTTAGTATTTTTTGTTAAGACCTAATAAGGGTCATTTTGAAATATGTAATTGGAGCCATTGTTCTTGATAATTTTAGCCTGACTAGTATTCGCATTTAACTCCACATGGTCATGATTATCCACTGTAACAATTTTTGTGGCTGCATTCGTCAATCTGTATGTTGAGGGTTGACTGTTTCATAGGATTTTCCATGTGGATTCAATCCTTGCATCATAGCAATGTTGCACTTTGTGTGAGCAGGGGAATTAAAGTCATTAAAGTACCTAACATGTGCTCGGGTGCTTAAACATAACAACTATCCTGACATATGAATGCATTGTTTTAATCTTTTTTATCCTTGGAAATAATTAAATTTGGTAGATGTAAAATATAAGAAAAATGTTACTTATGCAAGGAGGTTGAATGGAAGATACTCCTCAAAGAAATAAAATGGGATGATGTTCAAGTCAAAAGATGTATAAACAATAAAAATGCACTAGAAGGTACTAAGCTCCTCATGTTAATGTCTACATATTGAGTTCATCCAAGACAAGCATATGATGCTAATTACATGACTTCCTACCCTTGTTTATATTTTGCTTTGAGACTTAGTTTTTTTTGTCCAAGCCATTTGATTGGTATGAAAACCTTAAGATAGCAAGAAATTGTGTTTTGAAATTGCATTGAAAATGTTGGATGGTGCTAGGGTTTTGGGTTTTGATGTCTATTTGATTCTTATGTTGTTTAAGTTCTAAATTTGGCGATTCATTTGTTGGAGTATTTGAGGTTTTGTTATTTTTCAATAAAAGCTATGTGTTATGCAAGATCTTGATATTGGTCATATGTGATTTGATTGTTCTTCTCATTATGTGTATTAAATAAGTCGAATCTTAATCTTCAATCATCACTCTCATCACCCCAATAAAAGGTAAATTCAATATCCAACTTCAGTAAATGATGGAAAAACCTCAAAGTTCCACTCAATTCCTCAATTTGCTATTGGGATTTTTGGTGGTTGTTTTAAAAAGTTTATTAGGTTGGTTATTGTCATTGGAATTGAATTGGGTTTCGATTCTATGGTTTTTGGTTATAAAAGTAAATTAAAGACCTTGAAAAGATTGGTAATTGTTAGATTGAAAGAAGTTGGATTACACATTTAGGTTAATTTCAGTGATAGTTTGTGGAGCTTTTGTTATAACTTTTGCACTCATATGATTAACACTTAATTTTTTTTTTATTGGAGTTGTGATTATAAAATTGGTTATAATGAATGACAGATGAAGATAATTTTTTTGTAGGAAAGCATGATCCTGGTGTGGTTTTATATGATTTTTGGATGGAATAGAGTTCGTGTTTTGGTTCTTTTGTAATTCTGAAGTTGTGTGACGAAATAAATACTTCAAATAATTTATTCAGTTTATTTATTTTTTTAGCTTTTATTGTAAATGTGGGAATTCGAAAAGAGACTACTTCAGATTAAAAAGTTTAATCTCATCGAGCCAAATTATTAATTATTTTTTTAGATAATCATGCATCGCACAAGATCTATATTTTGAATGGTCATCTTTGTTTTTAATCAAGAGAATGATATTGTCAATGCTATCATTGATATATGATGGCATGGCTCATCTTGCTTGGTATACCATTGGCATATCTAGGTATGGGTATGTTTCTCTTCCCCCAATTACTTGTGAGCATTTTTTTCAATATCATGGATTTAGCAACATGTGTGATGCCCCAAAAACCGAGGATCCTTTGTCAACACGTTGAACACCCATCAACCCGCGAAATACCCGTGGATATCGTGCAACTTTGTATCACGCCGTTATGCCCTATTTACTGGGATCCATAATTTAACAAAATTCGGACAAAATCTCCTTTGTATGGGAAGTTCTATCCAAAACTCAACCTGTACAATCATTCAACATTGACCATATCGAGTTCATTTATCCATACTCATATAACAACATTTAATCACATGACCCATCCGATGTCCAATATACATCAATTCATACTCCAATATCATGAATTTATGCATCAAACATAGTTAATACAAGTTTGATTACAATCATTTCCATAGATTTACATGTCCAAAACCTAACTTAGCGAATGTTTTACAAAAGCATAGTTTTTCACAATAGTTTTACAAAACGTGAATTAAAAGCCACAAGTTGGCTTTTCTTCGTCCTTGAGGCCCCACCGGTGTATAACCCACACTTGAAATATTTTTCTATAAAGGATGAGTCATGCTCAATAGAGTATCTCCTAAATAAGCCACTCCTCAACCTAAGTGTATATGAAATGCCCACATGTAACATTCAAAAAGCAACAACCATTCCAATCAAGAATATTCAATTCAATGTTAGAAATCACAATGTCATGCCTTGAAATGAGATGAGACTCACTCATGCACTTCAATCCGAGCCCTCTCCAACTCCTACAACACAATGTAATGCCAATGTGTATATATCTGCCATTGATGCTAAACGTCAAATGATCTTTTTAAAATAAACCATGTGTTTTTGTTATAAAATAAAATCTTGTGTCTTTGTTGGATAGCGGAGTTTTAGTGTCGAACCGCCAGTTCCGCACACCAATACAATTTTTTGAAATTTCACCACAAGGGAGTGTATGAACCAAGTAATCGGGTCTTGCACCCGAGGGAGAATCTAGTCTTGCTTGCTATACCCGACACTAGTTTTTTATGCAACTTAGCCGGACCTGGGTCCAACCTTCTCGAGTCCTCTTATCAACCATCAAGAATGGCATTTGATCAACCATGCACACACACCCACACTCATGCCTCATGCCTATGAATGCAATGTGTTCGTGCAAATGCAATGTAATGTACCATTGCAATATCAATATCATGTTCAATATGTAATGAATGTCATATGAACTATTTCAACTACCTTTCAACACATTCCATGGGCAATTATATCCAAAGCATATAATTTTCATAAATCATCACAATGCCAATACATCATCAAGCATATATCAACATTTTTATCGAACAACAATTTTCTATCATGTTTTCACATAATCTCATGTAATTAACACACTTTATTTCACCAAGACATTTAATCAAACACCTTCAAGGCACCAAATCATGTAATCACATAAAATGCCCAAATTCATCACATAAAAAAAATCAGATTAATTGACTTCCCCATACCCAATTATCAAAACGTCCAAAAAATCACAAACTAGCAATTTTTAATTAACAATACATACTAGAATTGAATTTATCCATTAAATCAAATACAATAGGAAAGTGTTAAAATACAAATAACAACCCACCCATTTCATATATTCATCCTAGGTTGTAAATAAATCTAGTTAGGATGAAAATCCTACCTCTTAAAGTGTAATACAACCGTAGAAAACTCCAAGAACACAACCCAAGCTCTAATCCAAGTTTTCTCCAAAATCTCATTTTTGAAACTTTGGTGAAATCCTTCCTTTTTGGTATGATTATGTAGTCCTCATCGCGTAGATCAACTTTAATACTTGGCCCGAAAAATTCCGACCGATGGAACTCCGTAGATCGTAGAGAGAACTCTTGAATCTCTCTTTTTTTTCTTCCTTTTCCCCTCTTCCTCTCTTCCAACGTGAACCCACTGGAATCAGTAGAGAATTCTCTTAAAAAAATCAGATTTTTGTTCCTATTTATACCCTTTAATGCTTGGTCCACATCACGCCACGCGTTCCCTATTCATGGGTCCGATTTTGCCTCAAAACGATTAAATTTCGTCATAATTTAAGTTCAAGATATTTTTATATGAAATTTATTTAAATTATAATAAAATTTTAGAATTTTTATTTTTGGGGTCTTTTTTGAGATCACTCATCGCCTTGAAAAATGTGAAAAATTCAACTATCTCAGAATTTGACAAAAATTGTCTAGGTAACTAGATTTTGCGAGACGAATCCAATGATGAGATACATTTTGTCATCCGAGGTCTAGAAAAATATTGGTTTTCAACTCGCACTATAGTGATAAATTACTGNATGAGATACATTTTGTCATCCGAGGTCTAGAAAAATATTGGTTTTCAACTCGCACTATAGTGATAAATTACTGTTTTGCCATTTTCATAAAAAGTTCAATTTTTTTTGGATTTTACAGTCATTGTTTCTGAATCATCAAAATTCTTGGACAGAAGACGATTTCAAAATGAGACAAACATTGAAAGAAAAATTTGGGGGTCCATGATTAGTTCTTCAAATTGTTATTACACATTTGAAGTGTAAATATGATTAGTGAAAAATGTCATTGGGATTTTGATGTAATACTGTTACTATGATGATGTTATTTGACTTTGGTAGTACTTATGTGACTTTGGGTTATAACAATGTATTTTGGATTGTAACAGTGCAACTTTGGATTATAATTGCATGACATTGCATTGTCACTTTTATTAAATTGATTTGTAACAGTGTGACATTGAATTGTCAAATTGAGAATATATAATTTGTAGCAGTGTGACATTAGGTAATTGACTGACAGCAGTATTATATTTTTTTTGGTATCAATGTGAAATTTTTTATGATATCAGTGTGTCATTGATTGTATCAGGATCATTTGAAGGTTAAAATATGATGACATTGGTTTGAGTGAGGGTGGCATTTGGCTAGAAGCAATATGTCATTGGCTGATAACAGTGTGACATTGATTGTTAACAGTGTATCAATGTTTGATAATAGTGTCATTGTATNGCTGATAACAGTGTGACATTGATTGTTAACAGTGTATCAATGTTTGATAATAGTGTGTCATTGTCTNTGTGACATTGATTGTTAACAGTGTATCAATGTTTGATAATAGTGTCATTGTATGCTTATCATGCTGATTTTGGGTTGCAGCAGTGTGTCATTGGTTGATAACAATGTGTCATTGGATGGTAGAAGTGTCTCATTGTCTGCTTTCATATTGAATGTGGGTTGCATCAGTGTGACATTAGGTTCATAACATTGTGACATTGCATGGTCTGACTTTGGCATTAACAATGAATCATGTGACATGGGTTGTCACACTGTGACAAATACAAATGTACAACTGGTAAAAAAAACATTACATGCATATATAAGATATGAATGGCATTCCACATTGGAAAAAATCATGTTCAATTCTAACACAGCTGAACACACTCCATCTCTAACACAAACCCCAAGTTTGATAACCAAATCGTTAATTTATTTTGTGTTCAATGAAAAATAAACATAAAATAACACCAACTACATTGACAATAATAATATTTAATCACAATGGTGCATTGCATGTTTTCTTGTTGTGGTTGCCTAAACGACCACAACAAATTTGTCGAATAAGTTCACCTCTCGACCTAATTCTTCGTTTCTTTGGGCGACCAAGTTGAGGCTTAGATGATGGTGGCAATATAATAATTGGTTTAGGCGAAATATTTGGACAACCAAGTGTCGAAATTGAGTGTATTGGGCCCGCTTATGCCTTTCTATATGTGCTCACATGAAAATAATAATCAATGAATTCATATAAACCGAACCATCGTACTCTGAGAGGAGGAAAGAAAATGTGTTGAAATGGCATACCCAAGAGGAGGTCTCTCTTGGATTAGCTAACTTAAAGGCTTAGCTACTCATGCTTAGAGTAAAGACAACAATGTAATGAGAAGACATTATGAAGATATAAAACTGAAACTAAGCTAATGCAAAGAAACATAAACTAAGAGAGAATACATTTAATACCCGTTTTAAAACTAAGAAATTGAAAGAAAATGAAAATGCACAAATATAACTTCTAGATGATTTATACATATCCATCACCTCTTTCTAAAGATTGAATGAGAAACTACTTACTCTTTATAGCTTTGGTAAATCCAGAAAAGTGAGTGATGCTCATCCCTCCAAGTAGAGGAGTTACAAGGTAAAACACTTTACACAAGAAACCGATCTTCGACAAAGAATGAGTGAATCATGTTCCAGCCTTCACGGCTATGGCAAAACTTTAGAAAAGTGGAAGAGTTTCACTTTTCTAAAGGAAGCTCAAACAACGGAAGTAAAAGAAAGCAATAATGCAATAAAAGAAAGCAATACTTAAAGTAAAAGAAAACAATACTTAAAGTAAAAGAAAGCAGCAATAAATTAAAATAAAGCAATAATACAATAAAATAAAGCAATACTTAAATAAAACAGTAAGCAATAAGGAAAACAATAATACTTTTGGAGGGTTTTCCACTGCCAAAAGATGAATGTTTTACAAGTTTTAGGGGGTGGTATTTATAGACAACAAGGGAGGGTGAAAGTCTTATTTGGAGGCTTTGAATTATACTTTGATCCCCTTTTATTTTGAGCTTTGATAATTGACACCCTATAGTTTACAGCTTTAACAATTGGCACCCTATAGTTTGCAACTTTGATAATTGGCTCCCTAGTAGTTTGTAGCTTTGACACAATTGGCTCCCCAGTAGTCTGTAGCTTTGATGCATAAAATCCTGAAAAGAACAACAATCAATGCATTATCCTTAATTTATACACTAAACCTAATTTAATTTATTTTGACTAGTTTAACTTTATTGAACTAACACAATTGACCTATTAACTTAATTAAATTATACCTTAATTAGGGTTAATCACTGAGACCACGATCTATTAGGTCACGGAGTGAGATGACTCAGGTCTTCTTTAATAAATATTTCTCCCAACATAAGACCAACATTTTAAAAAGGCAAATCTCCACCTTTGCACAAAAGGACAGTGAGACTTTGTATCAGTCTTGGGAGAGATTTAAGGAGTTGTTGAGTGTGTGTCGTCACTATGGGTATGAGAATTGTCGCTTAGTGAGCTTTTTTTATGAGGGACTTACACCTAGAGAGCACCAATTTGTGGAGATGATATGTAATAGTTAGTTCCTACAGAAAGATCTTGATGAGGTCATAGAATACCTCAATGAGCTTGCTGAAAAAGCTCACACTTGGACTGGACCTAGTGCTACTGAAAGCACAAATAGGTCACGACCTATAGGAAACTGAAATGATGGTGGAATTCACCATCTTAGGGAAGAGGACAACCTAAAGGTTAAGGTTAAGATGCTCATTATGGAGTTAGATGTGTTAAAGATTAAAGACTTAAAGCCAACACACCTGGCTAATCATGTAGAGTCTTTTGGACCATGTTTTGCGTGTGGCGGGTAGATCACATCCCCTAAGAATGTCCCACACTTGCTGAGATGAGAGAGATGTATGAGGAACAATGTAATGTCTTAGGTATGTACAAGAAGCCTTTTACACCTTACTCTGATACCTATAATCCGGGGTGACGAAATCACCTCAATTTTAGCTGAAAGTCTGAAAACTAGCCGTCTGCACAACCCCCTAGATCATATCCTGCACCTTATCATGCACCTTCATCTTCTAGGAGTCATTTAAAAGACACTTTGCATTCTTTTATTGAGACACAGGGTAAGAATAACTAAAAGTTTAAATCTTTGATTATGCATGTTCTTGAAGAAAACAAGGAGATAAAGACCCAAGTGTCCAAATTGATGGGCTCCTTGAGTGTGAATGAGCGAGGTAATTTCCCTTCTCAAGCTCAATCTGCACCTTGTGGTCAACACATGGCGCAAGAGAATTTGAAGGATGTGAATGTTATTGTGACACGAAATGGTAATTCATTACATATCCTAACAATGAACAAATCAGAGGATGTGAAAAATGATCAAGATAATAGTGATGCCAAGTTGCCCAAGGAACCTGAGGTGACAGTCTTGTTAAGGTACCATTCCCTCAAGCTTTAAAATCAAGCAAGTGAACTCTGGATCCTAACAATGAAATCCTAGAGAATCTAAGGCAGGTAAAAATCAATCTTCCTCTTTTGCATGTGATTAAGCAAGTTCCTACTTATACAAAAGTTCTCAAGGATTTGTGTACAGTTAAGAGGAAGCACCATGTGAAAAGACAGCGTTCCTGATAGAGCAAGTTAGTGCTCTAATTGAGCAGCAGATTCCTCCCAAGTACAAGGATCCTGGTTGTCCAACCATTGCATGCAGCATTGAGAGTCATGAGTTTGGGCAAGCTTTGCTACATTTAGGAGCTAACGTGAATCTAATGTCATATTCTATTTATTTGCAGTTGGGGTTGAGAGAAATCAAACCAACTAGTGTGGTATTGCAATTGGCTGACCGTTCAGTCAAAGTACCTCGGGGTGTGGTAGAGGTGTTCTAATTCAAATTGACAATTTTTATTATACTATTGATTTCCTAATCCTTGGCACTAGCTCTGTTGTTGATACTACTTCTAAAATTCATTTGATTTTAGGTAGGCCTTTTCTTGCCACTACTAATGCTCTTATTAATTGCAAGAATGGGCTCATGAAGCTGTCTTTTGGAAACATGACTCTTGAGGTGAATATTTTGCACATTGCAAAACAGGTAGAAGATGATGACGAGAGTCACCAGACATACATGATTGACTCAATCATGGATAGGGGAGTTTCTATAGCTCATAATTTTGATTCCCTTGAGTATTTTCTTGTTCATTCTGAGTTTGATTCTATAAGTAATCCATTTGATGTAGTTGATATTTGTGCTATTTTTTATAGAACTCAGGACTACATCACTCAGGCTTGGCAACCAAAGTTTGAGGATTTGCCTAAGAAAAGTGAAAAACAAATTCCTTCAAGTGTGGAAGCACCCAAAGTTGAATTGAAGCCTCTGCCTACGGGTTTAAAGCATGTTTTTCTTGGTCCAGGTGATACTTTTCCTATTTTTATCTCATCTGAATTGTCTGAGTCTCAAGGTGAGAATTTAATTTGGACCCTAAGTGAGCATAAGTCAACCTTAGGTTGGAGCATTGCTGATATAAAAGGTGTTATTCCCCTGGTTTGTTCTCATAAAATTAATTTGGAGGAAGGAACTAGCCTTTGTAGAGACCCTCAACGTAGGCTTAATTCCGCTATGAAAGAAGTGGTGCAGAATGAAC
The DNA here is from genome assembly GCA_963454935.2 of Ilex paraguariensis. NCBI lineage: Eukaryota > Viridiplantae > Streptophyta > Magnoliopsida > Aquifoliales > Aquifoliaceae > Ilex > Ilex paraguariensis. The sequence goes on from CAUOFW020002848.1 coordinate 640,039, forward strand.
TGTTGAAACTATTAGATGTAGGAATCATATATCCTATTGCTAATAGTAAATGAGTAAGTCTTACACAGGTTGTTCCTAAAAAGTCAGGTGTTACTATGGTGAAGAATGATCTGGGAAAGTTAGTCCCTACAAAACTTGTGATTGGGTGGCAGATGTGCATTGATTACAGAAAATTGAATGTTGTCACTAGGAAAGACCATTTTTCTCTCCCTTTTATGGATCAAATTCTTGAGCTTGTGGCTGGTCATCCTTTCTATTATTTCTTGGATGGTTATTCTGGTTATTATCAAATTGAAATTGCTTTGGAAGACCAGGATAATACTACTTTCACTTGTTCATTTGGTACTTATGCTTTTTGTAGAATGCCATTTGGATTGTGTAATGCACCTACTACTTTTCAATGTTGCATGATGAGCATTTTTAGTGACATGGTTGAAAATTGCATGGAAGTTTTTATGGATGACTTAACTATTTTTGGACCTTCTTTTGATGCATGTTTATTGAATTTAGAGAGAGTGTTGACTCGTTGTGAGGAAAAGGAATTAGTTTTGAATTGGGAGAAATGCCACTTTATGGTACCTTCAGGTATTGTCTTAGGGCATATTATTTCTTTTAGGGGGATAGAGGTTGATCAATTAAGATTGGATTAATCTCTAAGTTGCCTACACCTAGGACAGTAAGAGATGTGAGATCCTTTCTTGGTCATGCGGGTTTTTATAGGATGTTCTTACAAAATTTTTCCACAATATCTAGATCATTATGTAACCTCCTAGCTAAAGATGCCCCATTTGAGTAGACACAATCTTGTCAAGAGGCCTTTAAAATGCTAATTGACAATTTTACCTTAGCCATAATGCAGCCACCTGATTAGACTTTACCTTTTGAGATCATGTGTAATGCTAGTGATTTTGTTGTAGGTGTTGTTCTTGGACAACGAAGGGAGGGGAAGCCTTTTGTTATTTACTATGCTAGTAGAACTCTAAATGGTGCTCAGATGAATTACGTCACCACAGAAAAAGAGTTGCTAGCTGTAGCATTTGCTTTGGATAAGTTTCATGCTTATTTGATTGGTTCTCCTATTATTATTTTCATAGATCATCTAGCCCCTGAGCACTTTCTTACAAAAAATGATGCTAAGGCACGACTAATACGGTAGATTTTACTTTTGCTGGAATTTGAAATCACTATCAAAGACAAGAAAGGAGTGGAGAACGTAGTGGCTGACCATCTCTCGAGGCTCACATTTGAGGACATCTCTGACCACCTTCCTATCAGGGATGATTTTTCTAATGAGCATTCACTTTCTATTACTTCTCTACCATGGTTTGCTCATATTTTGAATTATTTGGCTGCAGGTGATATACTGGTGGATTGGAGCACTCGGGACAAAAGGAAGTTCATGACTGAGTTACATAATTTCTATTGGGATGACCTTTTTTTTTCAAATATTGTCCTAACCAAATTTTAAGGTGTTGTATCCCTGATGAGGAGATTGCCAACGTCTTGGAATTTTGTCACTCCCAAGTTTGTGGGGATCACTTTTCAATGAAGAAAATCGTTGCAAAAAATTTTGTAGTGTAAATTTTATTGGCCCACCTTGTTTAAGGATGCAAACATCTATTGTCGCTCATGTGAAAAGTGTCAAAAGTTAGGAGTTATGTCTCATCCTAATATGGTGCCCTTAAACACAATTTTAGTGATTGAAATTTTTGATTGTTGGGGCATTGATTTTGTGGGACCATTTCCTCCTTCTTTTGGATATCAATATATTATTGTGATAGTGAATTATATGTCAAAGTGGGTAGAGGAAACAGCTTGCATGAGCAATGAAAATAGGACGGTAATTATATTTCTCAAAGAGAATGTGTTATCTCGATTTGGTATACCATGTGTTATCATTAGTGACCAGGGTACACATTTTTGCAACCGTTCTTTTGAAGCTTTGATGAAAAAATATGGGGTGGTACATAGCATCTCTACTGCCTACCAACCTCAGACAAGTGGACAGGTAGAACTTGCAAACAAGAAAATTAAGCAAATTTTAGAAAAAAAACGGTCAACTTGGATCGCAAGGATTGGACTTTGAGACTAGTTGATGCACTTTGGGCCTACCATACAACTTTCAAAACGCCTTTAGGCATGTCACCTTATAGGCTTATTTTTGGAAAGCCTTGTCACTTACCTGTGGAGCTCGAGCATCGACCCTATTGGGTCATTCGAGCATTTCAATTTTGACATGACAGAAGCAGGTAAGCTTAAAAAATTTCAGTTGACCGAGTTAGAGGAGTTGAAAAATGATGCTTAAGAGAACTCTACAATCTATAAGGCTAAAATGAAAGCGTTTCATGATAAAATTATTTTGAGAAAAATGTTTAAGCCTAATGATCGAGTGTTCTTATATGATTCTAGACTCCAGAAGCACCAAGGAAAACTTAGGTCTAGGTGGATCGGCCCTTTTGTAATGAAGAATGTTTTTTCAAATGGGGCGGTGAAAATAGAGAATCCTAAGGATGGTCAGATCTTTAAAGTAAATGGTCAATGCATTAAAGTAATAATTGATAGACAAGTTCCAAACATGGAAGACATTCCACTTGAGGATCCGGTCTATCAACCTTAACCACACCACACAGGTATGTTTTTCTTTATTTGTTTTGATTTATTTTTGTTTCTTTTTCTTAGTTCCTCTCTTTTCCTTTTAGTTTTTTGTTGTTTTCTTTGTTTTTGTTTGTAGGTTAGTTTCATTTTGTCAATTCAAGTTACCATCTTTGGTCCTTAGCGAGATACCCACGTCACTCATCAGGTGTATTCTACCATTTTTAGTTACTCCCCATTCAAATTTGATTCTTAAACATGGAGGACACTGTTTCATTTTAGTTGGGGGGTGGTGGTGCAAATTCAATATTTAAAATGCTTGTTGGAACTCTATGGCATATTTTCATGTGTCAAATATTTTTAATTTTGCATCACATGTGCATCCTTTTCACATGTGTACTTATTCTCATTCATAGCCATCTTCTTGAATTCACCAAACCCACCATAATTATTTTTGCTAAAGCATTCACAGAATCCCTAATACACTCATCCAAGCTTTGTGGTAAGATGGTGGTTTGGCACATGTGGCTAGAGAATTCTTTTGCTTAAGTGTTCATGTGAGTTTTGGAGAGAGTTGAGAGCCTACAAATGCAGTAAATTGTGATAGGTGTTCATCTGTTGAATTGGATACTTCTTTTGAGAATATCATTACATGGTTTATTGTAAGATGGTGGATATACTTGGGATATGATGAAGGTCAACTTAGGATTAACCTTTAAGCCTTTCAAGCTAACCTTTTCCATCATAGACCCCTAGTAGCCAATTTTGAGCCAATAAACACATGTAGCCTTTTCTTTTCATATGCCCACATTATCCATACCTCTCTACATTGGAGTATAATAACCTATACACTGATTTTCCCTATCTTTATTACTTCCAAGTGTGTACTAGATGTGGAATTCTTTTTGCACAAAAAAAAGGAGAAAGAGAAAAGGGAAGAACATGAGTTAGAAGGTGTTCAAGTGAGTGAGCTTCAAAGGCAAAAATACCAAGGTTGGGTAGAAATAGCAAAATATCAAGGTAACATAATTGTCAATCCCAGTGGAAAAAAAAGAGAAAAAAGAGAGGCATTATTCGATGATTTGAAAGGTTGAAGCATACATCAAGTGAGAAATGTGGTTTATTGAGAGGTTAAACAACATTCCTTTTGTATGTACTTAGAAGTGTTTGAATCCTTTTCATTTTTTTTATAGCCTTGAACCTAAGCCACATTTTTGTTGACCGTTCTGATTCTAAGTAAGCTTTTGGAAAGCATGGTGGAAGTCTCATTTGTTAGTGTTCCTATCATAAGATGAATGTTTGTTTGTTTATTGTACATAATTGCCTAATTCCCCATGAGAGTGTGTGTAAACCCATTGTCAATTCCATAGAGAGAATCTTCACATTAAACACTTTTATACCCATGAGTTATGGAGTTGAACCTTTCGTTGGTGATGTCCTCGATGTTTCATGTGTCAGGGCTTCTAGTTTGATGAATATAGTTTAGAACACACACACACACTCTGTGGATTGCTTTAGGATAATTGTTTGTGATAGGGTTATTGAATTTCTAAGATTGTTTTGATATGTGAATCTGGGAAGTGTGACATGGTGGCCTTTGTGTGTGATTTTCTTTGGTCTCTTTCGTTGTTTCGACATGAAATTGCTAGGAACTAGCAATGAGTAAGTTGGGGGCTATGATGAGTGCGCAAAAGTGCATTCTAAACACTCTATTATTAGATTAATATGTGAATACAAATAATTAGATATAATTTATATTATTGAATTTAATATCTGTTCACACCGAGATATATTTGAGCATAATTTTATAATATTTTAAATATTAAATATTGTATTATTGGTTAGTGAGAGATAATTTACAATTGGGNATATATTTGAGCATAATTTTATAATATTTTAAATCTTAAATATTGTATTATTGGTTAGTGAGAGATAATTTACAATTGAGCTTTACACTTAACATTTTTGGAACTTTATTATTTGGCTTTTTATATTTGTTTTTATTTTGATGGTAGCCGCATGGAGTAAAAAGGCTGAACCCATGCGGCTTAGCACGTGGAATCCAACACTCAGCATTTTTTTTTATAGGCTTTATCCTTCTCACATGCGGTTTGGGCTTTAGGGGCTGNTTTGGAACTTTATTATTTGGCTTTTTATATTTGTTTTTATTTTGATGGTAGCCGCATGGAGTAAAAAGGCTGAACCCATGCGGCTTAGCATGTGGAACCCAACACTCGGCATTTTTTTTTATAGGCTTTATCCTTCTCACATGCGGTTTGGGCTTTAGGGGCCGAAATAAAGAGGGGAAGAAATTTTTTTTTGGGATGATTGACTTTTGACTTCTTTTTGGGGTTGGAGACGAAAAAGAGGAGGGGCTGTTTTTTTGGCTTGGGGTGGACGCAGATCAGGGAGGAGGAGAAAAGCTTTGATGGCCGCCAGTTTGCTCTATTTTTTCGAGAGATTTTTGTTGTCCATTATATTTATGGGTAACTAAATTCTCAGGTAGGGCAAGGGAAGAACTTGTCCAGTAGATGGTATTTTATTTATTTTTAATTTATGTATTCGATTTTCAATTACTAAAACTCTTTTGTTTTATCATTCTCAATTCATTGTTGATGTTTCTTCTCCGAATAATCATAGAATTTATTATGTTTATGGATTCAGTCATGCTTTTTCTAGTGAATGGATTAGCTCTTTGATTATGTTTGGATCAATTATTTATTTATATTAATTTAATTCTTTACTGCAATATCGCTTCTTGCGTATATTGTTGTCGTTGAACTTTCTCAATAGTAATAATAATTGACGTATTTTCAAAGTGGTGAATGATTTTTCAAAGGGTTACATTTGCTTTAATCTTGGTTTATAAATCTATACCTTCCGATTGAAAATTTGGGAATTGAATTCTCAATTGAGTTATTCAGTGAATTAAGAATAATTAAAATACCAGATTTGTGCAAGGGATTCCCAAGCTTTACTGTTTGTCAAATTTGAGTATTTTTCCCGTTAGTCACTTTGCTTCACTTTAATTTGCATTTAAAATTTATCTTTGTTCTCCAGTATTCATTTAATATTTTTTTTAGTTTCTTTGTTCCTTCTATTATTCTTTAATTTGTCTCTTTGTGGAATCGACACCCCAAAGTTGTGCTACAACTACCGCGTTATTCTTTGGGCATAATCAATACTCATATGAAGAATAAATAAAGATCAAGGCTAGGATGTTCTACCACCATTCTGTNTTGCATTTAAAATTTATCTTTGTTCTCCAGTATTCATTTAATATTTTTTTTAGTTTATTTGTTCATTCTATTATTCTTTAATTTGTCTCTTTGTGGAATCGACACCCCAAAGTTGTGCTACAACTACCGCGTTATTCTTTGGGCGTAATCAATACTCATATGAAGAATAAATAAAGATCAAGGCTAGGATGTTCTACCACCATTCTCTGTGAAAAGAATATTGTGATAGATTGGAGGCAAAGCAAAAAGATTCCATTGATTTCTCATAGGCTTGAGAAATTTGATGGACTAGGGCCTCTGACTTTATCTTGGCCTCTCACTAGCAAGTTCATCGATGGTTGGATTCGTGAAAGGAAATATGATACTCTTGAGTTAGACCAATAGTCTGGCAAACTGATTNATTTCTCATAGGCTTGAGAAATTTGATGGACTAGGGCCTCTGACTTTATCTTGGCCCTCTCACTAGCAAGTTCATCGACGGTTGGATTCGTGAAAGGAATTATGATACTCTTGAGTTAGACCAATAGTCTGGCAAACTGATTGGGGTTGTAGCTTTCAAAAATACCACTAGAAAATCTAGAGGCAGAAAAAAAAGTCCGTGTAAATAGAGATATTGAGGCAATAGAGCACTACCCTAGAAGAGACGTTGCAACTCTATTGCTTCTTCGGAAGAAACATCTAGGTCAACAAAAAATGGTTTAAAACAAGAAGAATAGAGAAACCAAGAAAAATGGGTATAAGAAGAGTTGTCATTGTCTTTGCTAAGTTGGAAAAAGGTATGAAAATAGAAATAGAAATTTTTTTTGTCAATAAGACTGAAGAAGACAAAAATCAATGGGAATAATTCTAGAGTTGGTACTTGAGGTCAGGTAAAGACTGAACAAGCCAAATTTTGGGAAATAGGCATAAAGTCAAGCCTGGAAAAGCCAAAATGGGCCTCCAAAAATGATAGTAATTTTTTTTCTATCAAATTTAAGAGACCACTATACAATGTCCCAAGAAAAAAAAAAGAGGCCAAGGCAAGTTTCTTCTTATTGGCCAAATGAATGGCCACTCCAAGATATTCTTTGGTAACCTTAAAGCCAGGAGCACAGAAGACGAATCGACAAAGCCAATAAAGAAAAAAAGATGTGTGTTCCTCTAATGTAGGGTTGGAAGATTTGGAAGTAAAGAAGCATTTGATTAGCTCAGAATATTTTGCACTAGTAGGGGGATTGGCAAAGGAATGACCTTAATTAGTGGTGAGACAAGCATTTACTTCCATACCCATCGATGGAAGCCTGGTTAGGTGGACAATGTCCAGATTGGTNTGGAAGTAAAGAAGCATTTGATTAGCTCAGAATATTTTGCACTAGTAGGGGGATTGACAAAGGAATGACCTTAATTAGTGGGGAGACAAGCATTTACTTCCATACCCATCGATGGAAGCCTGGTTAGGTGGACAATGTCCAGATTGGTTAGAGACATCATGCTAATGGGTAGGGTCATGGCATTGCATGATTGAGACCAAAAACACATAGATAGGCATTTTTATTGAGAATGCTTTTTTAAGTAAAGTTCCCACCTTACCAATCAACCACTGATTCATAAACATTTTGCAGGTGGAGAGCTTAATAATTTCGTAGATACCTGAGCGCCTCCATTGGGGAGCAAAATGATATTCTAACCTCTCAACCCAATCAGCCCATCGTTGATTAGGATTTATCCATGGGCAAAAAGGGTTGGTCCCTTGGTTCCAAAACTTCCATAGAAGTTGTGATTCGTTTAGCGTTAGGGTTTCTCCCTCATGAACATGATAAAATTTAGAGAAACCCTCACAAACAAATGATTTGAAGGAGGGACCAAGAGCCAGATTTCCACTTGAATTAGGGGTGGGAATCAAAATCCTAAGGTCCAGTAAGTCCTGGGTCAATTGTTTGATTTTAGCAGGAAATCTAGGAGAGAAAGGGATGTCAGACAAAGACGAAGATGGAAAGGATTACTTCTTTGGAGCCATTCTTAGTGTAGAAGAGAAGAATCGCCAGAAGCAAAGAGAAGAAGAAAACAAAGTGCTTAAAGAGCAAGATCAAATGAATAGAGCAGTTGCCAATTTCTTAAATAAGGATTTGGAAACCAATGGTTATAATTGTTCATTCATTTGCATTCATTAAACCCAAATAAATGAGGGGGCATTGTTTGGGCCTATATAAAATTCTAGGAATATTTATTGTATTGACGCCTGACATCCTCAGATCTACTAAGGAAGTGCCATGTGGCAGAATTTCAAGACAGGCAAGAGATGATTAGTTGTAGTCACATTTGAAAAGAAGGAAGTAACCAACTAGGAGTTATTATTAGGTAACTACCAATGGAAGCAAAATCGTTGAAGAAGATGGCTATAAAAGGGCATTCAATAAAGGAAGAGGGACACCTTCCAAACCCTCAAAAGACCCAAGATTAGGACATCATTAGGAGTAGTTTTATATTAGTTTTAGGAACAGTTAGTACTGTAATTAAGGTTGCTCATTTAGTCTCTTGTAACTGAATAAAAGAATTTCCTTTTATTATTTATCTATTCTACCTTCACCTTTATCCAATAAAAAGTCTATTGTTTTCATCCAATGAAGTCCTGAAACAAGACATTAAGCTCATTTCAAACAGTCGCCTAAAAACTATCTCTCGATTCAGAGATTGTTGTTGATCCCAATAGATTTGAACCAACACGTTATCATTTAAGAAAATTTAGGATGCACTGCGAGAATTTCAATTTTGAAAGAGGAAAAATAGATATTATAATAGGTTTAATAAAACTTTTGGTCCATGAAGTATGAATTTTTTGTCAATTTAGTCCTTATTGTATCAATTTAGTCCCTAAAGTATTCAATTCGTATTACTTTAGTCTTTACATAGACGGACCGTTATGTTTTTGATGGAATGATGAAGAATACATGTATATATTTACCATCCGAACTCGGTATTNGTCACATTTGAAAAGAAGGAAGTAACCAACTAGGAGTTATTATTAGGTAACTACCAATGGGAGCAAAATCGTTGAAGAAGATGGCTATAAAAGGGCATTCAATAAAGGAAGAGGGACACCTTCCAAACCCTCAAAAGACCCAAGATTAGGACATCATTAGGAGTAGTTTTATATTAGTTTTAGGAACAGTTAGTACCGTAATTAAGGTTGCTCATTTAGTCTCTTGTAACTGAATAAAAGAATTTCCTTTTATTATTTATCTATTCTACCTTCACCTTTATCCAATAAAAAGTCTATTGTTTTCATCCAATGAAGTCCTGAAACAAGACATTAAGCTCATTTCAAACAGTCGCCTAAAAACTATCTCTCGATTCAGAGATTGTTGTTGATCCCAATAGATTTGAACCAACACGTTATCATTTAAGAAAATTTAGGATGCACTGCGAGAATTTCAATTTTGAAAGAGGAAAAATAGATATTATAATAGGTTTAATAAAACTTTTGGTCCATGAAGTATGCATTTTTTGTCAATTTAGTACTTATTGTATCAACTTAGTCCCTAAAGTATTCAATTCGTATTACTTTAGTTTTTACATAGACGGACCGTTATGTTTTTGATGGAATGATCACATGTTTGACACGTGATACCGTCTAAAAATATGACACGTGGTCACTTCCGTCAAAAAAACTTGACGATTCATTTATGTATGAACCAAAGTGATATGAATTGAATACCTTAGTGATCAAATTGATAAAATTCATATAATAAGAACTAAATTAACAAAAAAAATATATTTTTTTGGGACTAAAAGTACTATTAATCTATTATAATATCTCTTATTGACTCTTAAATCAGGGACGAGGAGTATCGTTGATGACCCTAAGCTAATTTTAAATTTGGTAGTTGGTTAAGCACCTGGAATTGTACCTAAATAATAGAAAAGAACTGCACTTAGTGCATAGTATCCAATCTACCTGGACCATCCAATCATAGAGTTTTTGACCTTTGTGGGGGTGGATAAACCAACTAAATCGTCCGGTATGGACCACCCCCACTGTCTATTTAGTGGGCCTTTTATGTTCCGCATTTGAATATAAAAACCTCTTTGCTCTTTCCGAAAAGGCAGGTGATTCATCAAAATTCAGTTCATCCGACTGGTTTCTCTGATGGCTTTGTAGTGTCGTGTTAAAATCCACTTGGCATATACGAGATAATTGATATTGTTATGATATTGAAAAAAATGTTTTTATATCATAGCAAAATAACTTACTGTTTGAAGGCTAAGTTAACCCCACAAAAAGAGAAGTTATAAAAAATCGATCGATCATAAAATGTTGAAATTGATCATGAATTACTTTAATCAATTGTAATTTCTATTTTGTAAGATGTAACTTAACATTTAATAGTAGTAACTTAACTTTTAAAAATTATATATTTCATGATCGATTATAATATTTTTACGATTTATTATAACTTTTTGATTTTTAAATTTTGATTCTTTTGAAATATTGTAAGTTTTGATATATTACTGATGTTGGTACCTTAATCATCCTTCCAATAATTTTATTATCATGAACAATAAGTTATTGTTGTGAATAAGTCGTATTTGCCCAAGTTAGTATCGATGCATTTATTTGAAAATTTTGAAGAAGACATGTATATATTTACCATCCGAACTCGGTATTACTAAACCTAAAACCACCACTGAATTTCACATCTAATTTGAATATCATAGCCGGAATTGCCAAGCTTAGTTCAAAGGGCAACGTCTCAATTTTATTTTCATTTACAGAGAATTGAGTTGGGGTTTTCTTCGTGAAATGGAACCTATAACCTTTTCATTGTCTTTATTGTTCTGCTTAATTGATAGACTCTTTCTTCCCCGAGTTGAGTTGATGATCAACTCAGACAGATGGTACCACACGTTGCTGCACCGCCGCCATGACCACCAACACTTCTAATAACAATAATAATATGTAAACATTTGAGCTTTGTAGTATTCGATGTTCATTTCGAGCTCTAGGGTACATGGGTTAAAGTCCCACAAGGTGCATGTACAAGGAAACAGTTTTAATCTCAGAACTAAATTTTGACAATTTCAGTTGAATATATTCAATCCTCCACTGTTAAATTTAGTGAACACTGCAAAAAAGTTTTAGAAATCTTATTAACACCAAATGGAACCCAATGACTTAAAACGGTTATGATTGGACTTGGCCAAAACAGAATGAAATTGAGGTTGAAATTATCCAAATCCGACATTGAACTTACTTTTTTTTTTTTATACTTGCATATGTAGAAACAAGAAATAAAAATTCAACAACTGCCCATCGGATCACAGAATATAGTATTCTTGGTTAATGCGAATGTTAATTTGCTATAGATGAAATATTCAGCCACTCTTGTTTAGATATGAGAAGCTCTTCGACATTCCTACTTTTATGTATTTTAAATTTTTTTTTTTTAATATGATAATATCACGTCATTTAGTTCCATTTTTTAGTCAATCTAGCATAGTAGCATTACTCTTTTTTAAACTCCGAAAACATGTATCTTACATGAACAAAATTATCCGAGAGTGTTTTTTTTTTTCAATCATTTAAAATTTCAACTCATCATAACCCACAAACCTAGGACCTATTAAAATAAAAGATATAAATATCTAAAGTGTTTTTTGGGTAAGGAGTAAAAATCTAAAGTTAAAGGCGTCTTTAATATAAGAATCTCTTCATCGCCTTTAAAAAAATCATGGTAGGAGCTTTCAAGCAGCGATAAGTAGTCTAAAACCGAAAGAGTGGGTAGATTCCACCTCCTTTTATCTTTATACTTTGTCAGCTATATTTTGAATTCAAATGATGTTTGTGATTCCATATTAAATTTTCAATTTCTTTGGCATACCTTCTCTTTGATATGAAAATATCTTTCTCTATTAGCTTCAATTCAATGCCAATGCAATAAGAGAAGCCCGATGGCGATTCTCAGAATTTTTCTGAATATTGTTTTCTTGAACTCTTCCAACATTTTGGAATTAGTGTGTGAATATCAAGTCATTCACATATAGACAAACAACAGGTATAATCCATTCTAATTTTTAAAAGTTAAAGATTTCATTCAAAAGTATGAACATCAAAGAGGTGAAAAGAAGTACCAAGGACAATTGAACTCCAAATGAAGGGGGAGTGAGATCTTATCCAATTCTTTTTTCCTCTACTTTTTTTTTTGTGGTAAATTATCTGATGGCACCCTGAATACGCCCAAGGTTGAGCTCGGTAGCTCACATCATGTTCTCTTAGGTGATGAGATCAGTTTACTTAAGTTGTCTATATATTTTGACTTCATACCTCGAGCTCCCTGAATTTGCATCTCAAAGAAGATAGCATAGAAGACAGTTGACTTCTACCAGGCATCACTTCATTAACAGCAGTCGCTTATCCCGGCATGAGAATCGTAAATGACCCAACACTGTCCTCAACCATTGGAGAATAATAGCAACCGTTACAAAAAAGAGCAAAGTTATGCCAGGGATCAAGCGAGGCTCGGGCCCATCTATAAATAAGGGGCATAACCCCTAGAAAAACAAAAAGCAATTGTAGTCTCACTTAAATACTCCGTGTAAAATCCCCTATTATCAATATATTCCACAAAAGCAAGAGACCATTTTGAGAGTGGATTAGCTGAGCTCCCGAGCTGGTGAACCACTATAATTTTCTTGTGTGATAATGTAACACCCCACATTTTCTTTTATATATGTATATAGATATATAGTAAATAATTGTGGTAAAAATGTGGATATGTGTAGTGATGTGTGTTTGAAATTGGTAGATTGAAAAAATAGAGATTTAAAATGTTAGTGGAAATAATAGTTAAAATTTGATTTTAATAAGTGAAAATATGAAATTTTAAGTTCTAGAACTTGTATTAAATAGGTTTGGTGTAGAAATATGTGTTGGAGAGGTTTGAGCTGAATTTGGTTGGCTTAGGAATGGATTGGAAATGGAAAAGGGATGAAACAGGACGTGAACAGTGCACTGACTGCAACTTCAAGCACGATTTCGACCTTGATGCAATCAATATCTCTCAAAACTCAAAACATGAAAGTTGTAGAGCTCTTTCTTATAATTCCATAGCATCTTAAATCATCTCAATCAGATCTTGGATGAAAGATTTATGCCAAGATAACGAAGTAATGTCACAACAGCCCAATTAGCTTGAACAGTGCACGTGAACAGTGCACTGGCTGCAACTTCAAGCCCGATTTAAACTTTGATGCAGTCAATATCTCTCAAAACTAAAAACATAAAAGTTTTAGAGCTATTTCTTATCATTCCATAGCATCGTGAATCATCTCAATCGGAGCTCGGATGAGAGAGTTATACNATGTGTGTTTGAAATTGGTAGATTGAAAAAATAGAGATTTAAAATGTTAGTGGAAATAATAGTTAAAATTTGATTTTAATAAGTGAAAATATGAAATTTTAAGTTCTAGAACTTGTATTAAATAGGTTTGGTGTAGAAATATGTGTTGGAGAGGTTTGAGCTGAATTTGGTTGGCTTAGGAATGGATTGGAAATGGAAAAGGGATGAAACAGGACGTGAACAGTGCACTGACTGCAACTTCAAGCACGATTTCGACCTTGATGCAATCAATATCTCTCAAAACTCAAAACATGAACGTTGTAGAGCTCTTTCTTATAATTCCATAGCATCTTGAATCATCTCAATCGGAGCTTGGATGAAATATTTATGCCAAGATAACGAAGTAATGTCACAACAGCCCAATTAGCTTGAACAGTGCACGTGAATAGTGCACTGGCTGCAACTTCAAGCCCGATTTAGACCTTGATGCAGTCAATATCTCTCAAAACTAAAAACATAAAATTTTTAGAGCTATTTCTTATCATTCCATAGCATCTTGAATCATCTCAATCGGAGCTCGGATGAGAGAGTTATACCTAGATAACAAAGCGATGTCAAAACAGTCCAATTAGCTTCGTTTTGCATTTAACGTCTCCATTTGCATCCTAAATCAAAATATAAGAATAATGAGTACATTTAGGCTTCAAATAAGTATAAAAGGTTTTAAGAAACACCCTTTATCACCTTTTATTTGCAAACAACGTAAAACTTCATTAATAGCTGGTTCGGATGGGTAAAATAGAAACTTTAGTGTTTCGGGTGTGTGTTGACTTTGGTTTTGAGATAAATCATAAAAATAAATGTTTTTAGGTTAAAATAACATTAAAAATAAATCCGGAATGTCGAAAAACTTTAGAGTAGTCATATAGATCAAATTGAAGATTGTTAGTGGCAAAATCGTAATTTTAGAGAAAACCAAAACAGGCTGTGAACAGTGAATTTTGGGGCTAAGGTGTTTTAAACCCCATTTTCATCCCATTTTCCCTTATTTATTTCACTCCACTCTCACCCCACACCTCTTGGAACCCTAGAGAGCATTAGAGAGGAAGAAAGGAAAGGAAAAATAAGAGATTTAAGGGTAGATTCAAGATCAAAGCTCAAGTTCTTCCTACAAACTAAGGATTCAAGGTAGGAGTTTTTTCTCATTCACTTACATTGAGGCTAGGGTATTTATATATGTATGTTTTGGATATCAATGATATATATATACTAAGGAATCATCCTTTCTTAGATTTTTTGCAAGAATTACATGTTTTGAACAAAATAGAGTTTAATACCCATGAAATCTCCTTTCTAATTTTAAAATCCTAATTTTTGGAGAGTGATGTATTTTCTTCCTAAATGTTTTCTTTATTATGGATTTCGAAACCTTAGTGCTTTGTGTTGGGTAGAAAAATGTTGTTATTGTGATCTCATATATTTTCTTAGCTGGTTGTGGAATTGTTACATGATATATTTTGGAAATTTTGGATAGATGCTTGTAAATTAAGATAAATATTGGAATTGTATGCTTGGTTAGGTTTTTTGTGATGCACATGAGTGAGAGGTTCCTTGTAAGGATGTTCACCCCTTCCCAAGAGGTTCCCGATAAGGATGCTTGGGAAACAATGTAGTAATTGGTGAGAGGTTCCATGTAAGGATGCTCATGAATTCTCAAGAGGTTACCGGTACGGATGCTTGAGAATCAAAAGTGACCTAAAAGGGGGTGGAAGTTACCACAAAGTATGCCACCTACCGAAAGAATTGTTGGGAATTGGTTATGACAATTAATGGTTATTATTTGTATGTGGTGCTCGTTTATTTATTTAAGTAATGTTTTTAAATAAACTTGAGATCCTTTTTAAATGTCACTATTTTATTTCAAATTATGTATCTATGTTATGTTAAAATTGAGACCGACCGTTTTAATGCTTTTCTAAACCTTGTATGGGTTTGGGAGAATTTTTCTACAGAGCTTAGTGCTCACCCCTTATCGCTAACATTTTTCAGATTACCNTAAATGTTTTCTTTATTATGGATTTTGAAACCTTAGTGCTTTGTGTTGGGTAGAAAAATGTTGTTATTGTGATCTCATATATTTTCTTAGCTGATTGTGGAATTGTTACATGATATATTTTGGGAATTTTGGATAGATGCTTGTAAATTAAGATAAATATTGGAATTGTATGCTTGGTTAGGTTTTTTGTGATGCACATGAGTAAGAGGTTCCTTGTAAGGATGTTCACCCCTTCCCAAGAGGTTCCCGGTAAGGATGCTTGGGAAACAATGTAGTAATTGGTGAGAGGTTCCATGTAAGGATGCTCATGAATTCTCAAGAGGTTACCGGTACGGATGCTTGAGAATCAAAAGTGACCTAAAGGGGGGTGGAAGTTACCACAAAGTATGCCACCTACCGAAAGAATTGTTGGGAATTGGTTATGACAATTAATGGTTATTATTTGTATGTGGTGCTCGTTTATTTATTTAAGTAATGTTTTTAAATAAACTTGAGATCCTTTTTAAATGTCACTATTTTATTTCAAATTATGTATCTATGTTATGTTAAAATTGAGACCGACCGTTTTAATGCTTTTCTAAACCTTGTATGGGTTTGGGAGAATTTTTCTACAGAGCTTAGTACTCACCCCTTGTCGCTAACATTTTTCAGATTATCCGCTTAAGGAGGAAGATGTAAGGATCGAGGAGCCCGCTACTTGGGAGACTCCCTTGGACGGGAGTGTGGATCCCGAGGTGGACGCATAGAGCGACCTCATTTCCTTTTTTACTAGACTAGGACATTCTTTTGGAACATTGTGTAGTCTAGCTTCTTTTGTTTATTCCGCTGCGCTTCTTTAATTAATTTTTGAGATGTAATAGCCATGACTTGTGCTTATTCTTTTGGATAATGTTGTAAATATTCGTGGATGACAAATGAAGTCTTGTTTCTCAAGGGATTATATTAGTGCTCTCATGATATGAATGATTTTAGAATGTAATGTCGTCCAGGGTGTGTTTTGGGGCGTTACAAATAATCTCATTCCCCTAATCCAATTCTCAAAGAGCCTAGGAGCTTAGACTGAATTACTCAGTGTCCATTAATCCATCATTCTGCTTTGTTGTGCTATAAGCATCATCAGTTGGCGTCGTCTATAGAAACGATTGTTGCTATTAAAATTGTATTGATTTTCTTCAGTAATAAATGGTTTCTACGCGTAAAATGAGCAGAAGTCAGATGAATTCCCATCGATTACAAAACCAATAAGAAGTTGTCACTTGAAGACAACAGGAAAATCCTTGTGATTTCTTGCCTACTCCTATGGTCGATCCTCCCATGATGGATCCCCCACCAAAAAACAAACTTGAGACCCTTTGTCTAGCTAATCAGCGCCTCCTCTAGCAAATTGAAGAACAGTTAAGTCCTCTTCAACGTCCCCAAAGGGCATAACCAACTCGGAATGATCCCCCACAGGGGGAACAACAACACATTAACCCCTTGAGAGACATCACTGAGGGGGATGAGCATAGCCAGACAATGGACAATGCCCATCATCGAGCTCATAGGAACGAGGACAATGAAGAAGTACATAGTCAGAATAAAGGAACCTATAAGAATGAATTTCCTCAACATCAGCAGGAGAGGAAAGAATAGTATTGGGAGCAATGTTTCAAGAAAATTCAACGAGAGCTCAGCCACATGAAGGAGGTTGTAAGAGACAAGACCCCAATGACTATGGATGCCTTAGTTTAGCAAACTGAGTCTTCCTTTACTGCATAGATGTTGCACTTTCCCTTTCCACCAAAATTCAGAGTGCCTCAGATGGAGACATTTGATGAGACAAAAGATCACATGGACCATCTCAATACCTATAAAAACCTGATGGAGCTCTATAGGTATCAAGACTCAGTACGTTGTCGAGTTGTTGTCATCACATTAAAGGGCCCAACCTTAGCATGGTTCAATAGACTAACCCTAGTGTTCATCTCCTCCTTCAAATAGCTCTCCTTCTCATTCGTTTCATATTTCATAGGAGCTCAGATTTATCAACAGTCGAGCTACCACTTGCTGAATGTAAAGTAGGGACCCAATGAGACTTTACGAAGCTATGTCTAGAAGTTCAACTCAGAATCATTGAAAGTAGACGTTCCTGATGAAAAATTTGCCCTCACTGCATTCATTGTTGGGCTGGGTGTCTAGTCAAAGGATTTAATGTTCTCCATCTCCAAAAATTCACAAGCCAGTATGGCAGAGGTCTTTGCCAAAGTAGAGAAATACATCAATGATGAGGAAGCTCTCCTTTCCAAGGTAGGGGGCTCAACCACACACAAGAAGAAGAAGAGGGACCAAAGTCCCAAAAAATAGAGAAGTCGAGCCAGCTCTCCATGAAGAGAGAAAAATTACTCTCTGAAAAGAAGAGGAGACATTAGAGATCGCCTAGGTCCCATACTCCTAGAGTTACAACCAAGATTTGCACCACGACAGTTCANGGGCTCAACCACACACAAGAAGAAGAAGAGGGACCAAAGTCCCAAAAAATAGAGAACTCGAGACAGCTCTCCATGAAGAGAGAAATATTACTCTCTGAAAAGAAGAGGAGACATTAGAGATCGCCTAGGTCCCATACCCCTAGAGTTACAACCAAGATTTGCACCACGGCAGTTTANAAGTCCCAAAAAATAGAGAAGTCGAGCCAGCTCTCCATGAAGAGAGAAAAATTACTCTCTGAAAAGAAGAGGAGACATTAGAGATCGCCTAGGTC
This sequence comes from Ilex paraguariensis, assembly GCA_963454935.2. NCBI lineage: Eukaryota > Viridiplantae > Streptophyta > Magnoliopsida > Aquifoliales > Aquifoliaceae > Ilex > Ilex paraguariensis. The sequence continues at coordinate 657,982 of CAUOFW020002848.1, forward strand.
CCATACTCCTAGAGTTACAACCAAGATTTGCACCACGACAGTTCACTCCCCTCAACATCACGGTGTCTTAGGTCCTCTATGAAGTACAGAATGAGAAGTTTCTGAGGTGGCTACCTTGAATGAAGGTAGACGCCGCAAAATGGGATACGATGAAATACTATGACTAGCATGGGGACCACGGTCACCTCACCAATGGTTGTATCCAGTTGAAGAAAAAGATCGAGTTCTTGATTCAGAGGGGGCAACTACACCACTTTGTGGCGTATGACAATCAGAACCGAGCTCACCCACCCCAGCACCTCAGTAGCAAGTTCCTGCACAACACCAACAGGCCTTGGGATAAATCAGAGTAATATCAAGAGAATTTGCTGAANAAGAAAAAGATCGAGTTCTTGATTCAGAGGGGGCAACTACACCACTTTGTGGCGTAAGACAATCAGAACCGAGCTCACCCACCCCAGCACCTCAGCAGCAAGTTCCTGCACAACACCAACAGGCCTTGGGATAAATCAGAGTAATATCAAGAGGATTTGCTGCTANCACCTCAGTAGCAAGTTCCTGCACAACACCAACAGGCCTTGGGATAAATCAGAGTAATATCAAGAGAATTTGCTGAAGGTGGAAAATCCAGCTCAGCCAGGAAAGCCATATGTGCAAAGTCCAAGCCGAGGAAGTACTGGAGGTGCAAGCTGTGTCCAAAGCACCTCGGTTGACCATGGACATAACTTTCTCAGATGCAAATCTGGAAGGATGTTAGCATCCCCATGATGATCCCTTGGTGGTGAGGGCTATCATCACAAATAGAACTGTCCACAGNCAAGCCGAGGAAGTACTGGAGGTGCAAGCTGTGTCCAAAGCACCTCGGTTGACCATGGACATAACTTTCTCAGATACAAATCTGGAAGGATGTTAGCATCCCCATGATGATCCCTTGGTGGTGAGGGCTATCATCACAAATAGAACTGTCCACAGGGTTCTAATCGACAATGGGAGCTCTGCCGACATCATCTTCGCTTTCGCCTTTGACAAGATAAATATATGCAGATACAAGCTTGAACCAGTGAGGACTCACCTACTTGGATTCTTAGGAGGGAGAGGGTGTTACCCCTAGGCTCAATCCAGCTTGTTCTCACAATAAAAGACCTACCCTGCCAATCCACCACCTCAGTGAGATTCCTGGTAGTGGATGCCCCTTCAACGTATAATATTCTACTAGGTAGGCCTTCCCTCAACGCCATGAGGGCTATTCCTTCTGCCTATCACCTCATGATGAAGTTTTCCATCGAAAATGATGTTGGAGTGGTCCGAGGAGACCAACAAATGACACGAGAATGCTACATGGCGTTTATGAAAAAGAAAAAGGTTGAGATGAAAAAGAAAGAGGTTAAGACTATACAGTTGGATGAGCTCGACATGACAGATGAGCTAGAGACAAGATCGATGCCTTCAGAAGAGCTAGAGCCTATNTTGGATTCTTAGGAGGGAGAGGGTGTTACCCCTAGGCTCAATCCAGCTTGTTCTCACAATAAAAGACCTACCCTGCCAATCCACCACCTCAGTGAGATTCCTGGTAGTGGATGCCCCTTCAACGTATAATGTTCTACTGGGTAGGCCTTCCCTCAATGCCATGAGGGCTATTCCTTCTGCCTATCACCTCATGATGAAGTTTTCCATCGAAAATGATGTTGGAGTGGTCCGAGGAGACCAACAAATGGCACGAGAATGCTACATGGCGTTTATGAAAAAGAAAGAGGTTGAGATGAAAAAGAAAGAGGTTAAGACTATACAGTTGGATGAGCTCGACATGACAGGTGAGCTAGAGACAAGATCGATGCCTTCAGAAGAGCTAGAGCCTATCTAACTCGACGAAGAACTAGAACATTTGGTATACGTGTGATCAAAGCTGCCCAAAGAGGTTAAATACATCCTCATTCAATTCCTCAAAAACAATATGGAGGTGTTTGTATGGAAACAAGAGGATATGCAGGGGATTGACCCTTCATTCATCACACACAAGCTCAGCGTGAACCCAACTTTCAAGCCCATCAAACAAAAATGAAGGATTTTTGCCCTAGAGCACCATAAACGATTAGCTAGGAGGTCGGCAAGCTTCTCCATGCCAAAGCCATCAGGCAAGTGGATTACCTGACCTGACTAGTCAATGTGGTCCTCGTCAAAAAATCCAATGGCAAGTGGACCCTCTACATTGATTTCACTGATCTAAACCACGCCTACCCCAAAAATAGCTTCCCACATCCCTAAATTGATCTATTCTTGGATGCCACAGTAGGGTATGAGCTCCTAAGTTTCTTGGATGCCTTTTTTGGATACAACCAGATCAGGATGGACCCCAGAGACCAAGTATAGACATCCTTCATAATTGAGCAAGGGACATACCGCTACCAGGTTATGTCATTTGAACTGAAGAACGCTAGAGCTATTTATCAGTGTTTGGTGAACCGTATGTTCTAGAAACAGATCAAGACGTCAATGGAGTTGTACATCGATGACATGTTGGTGAAGTCATTGAAATTTGAGCTCCATATTGTACACCTCAAAGAGTCTTTCCAGATCTTTAAGAAGTATCAGATGAAGCTCAACCTAGTCAAATGCGCCTTTGGAATATCTGCTAGAAAATTTTTGGATTTCATAGTCAATAGCCAAGGATTAGAGGCTAAACCAAATAAGGTCAGAGCTATAATAGATATGCAAGCACCCTCAAAAACAAAAGAAGTTTAGCACCTAATGGGAAGGATAACTGTCTTAAGTCGCTTTGTCTCCAAGTTAAGCGACAAGTGTCAACCTTTCTTCCAAATCTTGAAAAAGGCATTCTCGTGGGATACACAGTGCGAGAAGGCATTCAAAGCCCTCAAGGACTACCTCAGCTCACCCCTAATCCTTGTGAGCCCTAGAGAGGGAGAAGTGCTCACCCTATACCTTGTTGTCTTGGATTTCTCAACCAATGCAGCATTGGTTAGAGAGCGAGACAAAGCTCAGCAACCAGTTTACTACTATAGCAGAGCTTTGAGGGGGTAGAGGAGAGATATTCAAAAATGGAGAAGTTAGTCTTAGTTCTTGTAACAATAGCAAGGAGGGTCAAGCTTTATTTCTAGGCTCATACGATTGAGGTCCCTACAGACTAACCAATGAAGCATGTGTTGCACAAATGAGAGTCATCAGGGAGGCTAGTCAAATGGGTGATAGAACTCAGTGAGTTCGACATCAGGTACAAGCCAAGAATCGCGATCAAGGGGCAAATACTGGTAGATTTCATTATAGAATTCACAACAGGCCCAGAAGCATCCATAGAGGCAACTTAGTTGGTACCCGACCTCCCAATGTGGAAGCTTTCAGTAGACGAAGCTGCCAACACCCAAGGCAGCAGTGCTGGATTAATCCTAACCTCCCTCGATGGAATAGACATTGAATACACCCTCAAGTTCGGATTCAAGGCTTCAAAAAATGAAGCTGAGTACGAATCCCATGGAGGCAGAACAACTCGTGATCTACAACGACTCCCAGCCAATTGTAAAGCAGATCAAGGAAACGTATGAAGTCAAGGGAGAGTGAATGGTTCTATATCTAACTTTTACTATTTTAATAGGTATTTTTACAAATTTTTTGGGTTATTGTACAATCAAAATATTTACCACTTTTGTAGGTGATTTATCACTTTTGTAAGTATTTTCATCACTGTTGTGGGAGTTTTTACCACATTTGTGATAACTATTTTTAGCACTTGTCTTTGGTACAAAAAAATTTATCACATTTGTAGGTGTTTTTACTACATTTGTTGGTGTTTTTATCATATTTATGGATGTGTTTACCATTGCTATGGTAACTATGTTTACCTTTTGTTGGAGTACCACAACAGTGGTAAAAAGATCCATAAATGTGATAAAAAGTAACCACAAATATGGTAAATGGATGTATGATACCAAAATTATAAATTTGATAGGTGGATAAGCACATGGATTCCTACCTAATAGCAATTTCAACCCAACTCTTCATTTTAGCTATGCAAAATATATTTAAATATTACATTCTCTATTTTAGAGAGTCGCTTTTACAAGTTTACTCCAACCACGCTCTCTATTTTAGATAACTAATTCACCTAACTTTCACTAACTTCTAATAATTAAAAGGAATTACAACATATATATATATATAGAAAGAGATAAAAAGAGAATGTGGAGAGGCTCTCCACATTTAGAGAGCCATTTGGGTGAAATGGGAAATAGAGAGTGAGTTGGAGTTGTTCTAAGTAGTAGAAAAGAACTACACTTATTGTATGGTATCCAACCTAACTGGACCGTCAAATCATAGAGTTTTTGACCTCCGTACTGTGGATATACCAAATAAACCATCGACCGGACCATCCCCATTGTCTCTTTAATGGGCCTTTTTTGTTCTGCATTAAATATAAAATAACAATGTTATTGGAACCTCATTTGTTGATCTTATTTGTTGATTTAATTCACTTTACTCTTTGGATTGATTGTAGATCCCATTGAACATTAGAACTTAATGTTGATTCAATAGTTCCAATAAAATCACATCATTAGATAAACAAATTAAGTCAATTTTTTTGTCCAAATTAAATTACTATTAGGGTAAATTTCTATGTATCTTCATGTGTTCTAATATTGTGTCGTTGTAGTCCTCCATGGTTGTAAAACTATCATATAACCTTCTTTTGGTTTTGGATTAGGATGAACAACTAAATCCATTAAGGAGATGGCAAAAAGATTTTCATGTTGTCACTACATTCTGAACCAAACTTGACTCAAACCTAACCCACCACTGCTTTTCTCTCGCTCAACCACCCACAAACAATAACCTCCCTGTCTCTAGCTCCCCCTCCACTTTCCAGCCACCTCACACCATGTCCCCACCCACCCATGCTACTAGTGCTTCCTCTTCTCTCCTTCAAACAGTTATTTCTGGAGGTGGCAGTGAGGAGTGCATTAGCATAGTTATTGGGTGTTTTAGTTCTCAGGTGAAACTGACTAACAGTAATCATCTCCCTATTAGCAACAAACCATATCTCGACACACTCAACAGTAGTGATAGTCAATGGAACAATAAGGAAGCATGGAGAAAAAAGGGGGAAGACTCTCACACTATTGCTAAAATCAGTGGAGAGACAACGACAATAAGTTTAAACCAAAACGATGATCCAGCAAGTCCTAAAAATCAGACCATTTATAGCAAATTTTATGAAAAATTAGACCATTTGTAGCAGATTTTGTGGGATTCATTTCGTTGTATTACTTGTTTAAATACTCCTCTTGTAATGTCTAATGGTTCACGTTGCCAATTATTGAATAAGAGACATATCAATTCAAGCTTTCTTTTTCCTCTATTTTTATCTTTTTTTTCTTCTTGTTATCAGAGTCATAGTGAACCTTAGGCAACAAACCACAGCTCTTTCTTCTTCTCACCATGACTACACTATCTCTCAATGTTGGGAACTTCATCACTCTAAGAGTCACTCCAAATAACTACCCCTTGTGGCATGAGCAAGCAATAGCTCTTGCTGAAAGCCAAGAATTAGTGGGACATCTCACAAATGAAGATCCTGCACTAAAGAAATATGTCATTCCAGACTCAAGTAACTCCTCAAATGCAGACAACACAAATCCTCAATTAACAGATGTGTTCATCACATGGTGAAAGTATGATCGTCTTCTTCGAGGGTGGATCATTGGAACACTCTCTAAGGAAGCTTTCGGCCTCGTTATTGGTCTTGATACAGAACGTGTAGTTTGGGAGGCTCTCAAAAGTGCATATGCCCAAGAATCACAAAAACGTGAATTCACTTTGTGCCAATAACTTACCTACCTTCAAAAAGAAGACCACACAACAATCATTGAGCACATCCAAACATTTTAAGGTCTCTGTGACAATTTAGNGTTTACCATTGCTATGGTAACTATGTTTACCATTTGTTGGAGTACCACAACAGTGGTAAAAAGATCCATAAATGTGATAAAAAGTAACCACAAATATGGTAAATGGATGTATGATACCAAAATTATAAATTTGATAGGTGGATAAGCACATGGATTCCTACCTAATAGCAATTTCAACCCAACTCTTCATTTTAGCTATGCAAAATATATTTAAATATTACATTCTCTATTTTAGAGAGTCGCTTTTACAAGTTTACTCCAACCACGCTCTCTATTTTAGATAACTAATTCACCTAACTTTCACTAACTTCTAATAATTAAAAGGAATTACAACATATATATATATATAGAAAGAGATAAAAAGAGAATGTGGAGAGGCTCTCCACATTTAGAGAGCCATTTGGGTGAAATGGGAAATAGAGAGTGAGTTGGAGTTGTTCTAAGTAGTAGAAAAGAACTACACTTATTGTATGGTATCCAACCTAACTGGACCGTCAAATCATAGAGTTTTTGACCTCCGTACTGTGGATATACCAAATAAACCATCGACCGGACCATCCCCATTGTCTCTTTAATGGGCCTTTTTTGTTCTGCATTAAATATAAAATAACAATGTTATTGGAACCTCATTTGTTGATCTTATTTGTTGATTTAATTCACTTTACTCTTTGGATTGATTGTAGATCCCATTGAACATTAGAACTTAATGTTGATTCAATAGTTCCAATAAAATCACATCATTAGATAAACAAATTAAGTCAATTTTTTTGTCCAAATTAAATTACTATTAGGGTAAATTTCTATGTATCTTCATGTGTTCTAATATTGTGTCGTTGTAGTCCTCCATGGTTGTAAAACTATCATATAACCTTCTTTTGGTTTTGGATTAGGATGAACAACTAAATCCATTAAGGAGATGGCAAAAAGATTTTCATGTTGTCACTACATTCTGAACCAAACTTGACTCAAACCTAACCCACCACTGCTTTTCTCTCGCTCAACCACCCACAAACAATAACCTCCCTGTCTCTAGCTCCCCCTCCACTTTCCAGCCACCTCACACCATGTCCCCACCCACCCATGCTACTAGTGCTTCCTCTTCTCTCCTTCAAACAGTTATTTCTGGAGGTGGCAGTGAGGAGTGCATTAGCATAGTTATTGGATGTTTTAGTTCTCAGGTGAAACTGACTAACAGTAATCATCTCCCTATTAGCAACAAACCATATCTCGACACACTCAACAGTAGTGATAGTCAATGGAACAATAAGGAAGCATGGAGAAAAAAGGGGGAAGACTCTCACACTATTGCTAAAATCAGTGGAGAGACAACGACAATAAGTTTAAACCAAAACGATGATCCAGCAAGTCCTAAAAATCAGACCATTTATAGCAAATTTTATGAAAAATTAGACCATTTGTAGCAGATTTTGTGGGATTCATTTCGTTGTATTACTTGTTTAAATACTCCTCTTGTAATGTCTAATGGTTCACGTTGCCAATTATTGAATAAGAGACATATCAATTCAAGCTTTCTTTTTCCTCTATTTTTATCTTTTTTTTCTTCTTGTTATCAGAGTCATAGTGAACCTTAGGCAACAAACCACAGCTCTTTCTTCTTCTCACCATGACTACACTATCTCTCAATGTTGGGAACTTCATCACTCTAAGAGTCACTCCAAATAACTACCCCTTGTGGCATGAGCAAGCAATAGCTCTTGCTGAAAGCCAAGAATTAGTGGGACATCTCACAAATGAAGATCCTGCACTAAAGAAATATGTCATTCCAGACTCAAGTAACTCCTCAAATGCAGACAACACAAATCCTCAATTAACAGATGTGTTCATCACATGGTGAAAGTATGATCGTCTTCTTCGAGGGTGGATCATTGGAACACTCTCTAAGGAAGCTGTCGGCCTCGTCATTGGTCTTGATACAGAACGTGTAGTTTGGGAGGCTCTCAAAAGTGCATATGCCCAAGAATCACAAAAACGTGAATTCACTTTGTGCCAACAACTTACCTACCTTCAAAAAGAAGACCACACAACAATCATTGAGCACATCCAAACATTTTAAGGTCTCTGTGACAATTTAGTAGCAGTTGGGAAACCAGTTCTAGACCAAGAAAATGTATTCTGTCTTATCACCAGTCTTGGTCCACAATATGAAACATTCACAACAACCATGTTAAAACCTCCATGACCATCCTATTTTGAGTTGGTTTCTCAACTCCAAAATTATGATCAAAGGCGAAATTGGTTTTCCAACCACACCGACATTCAAGCATCAACACTCAGACATCAAGTAGCATTTTATGGTCAACAATAGCTACGTTCTCAATCAAACAACTTAGGATACCATGGACCAGCACAAAAATTTACGTTAACTGGACGTGGATTCCAAGCACAACAAAGCAAGAATTCAAGTCAAGCATACAACTCTTCTCTTGCAAGTGCACAATGCATACCTCCACCACCAGGTGAACGTCGCATGACACCTTTCGAAAGGGAGAAATATCGTGATCAGCAATGTCAATACTGTGGAATGATGGGCCATATTGCAAAGATATGCTGGTGGGTACCAAAAAAAACAACTCCCCAAAATGAAATTCCACAAGCACTTGTGGCATTGACATTGGACAATACCATAGCAGACACGGAATGGATTACCGACATAGGAGCTTCCAATCACATGAAAGGTACGTCAAGTATGTTAACTAACATTCGTCATTACTCTGGTTCTGATTCAGTGTTAATAGGAGATGGATCTTCCATGCCAATTCTTGAAATTGGAGACTCTTATATAAAACAAAAAAAAATCAGCCTTACCTCTAAATGATGTGTTATTAGTTCCTAATCTAAAAAAGAATTTGCTCTCTGTGAGTCATCCCACCATTCAGTTTCCTATCAATTGTGAATTTTCTAATGTGGATTTTTGTGTTAAGGAATGGGAAACAGGACAAGCAATGATGACAGGGAAACGCAAGAGTGATCTCTATGTCCTATCCACTTCACCGGAACTTTATTTCTCTAATCGCTTCAAGTCCGGCACAACAGAAGTTTGGCATCAATGCCTCAGCCACCCTCAATCTTCAGCTTTGAAAATGTTAAAAAATAAAGGGTTAATTGGTGTTGTAGGGACAACAAAATCACAACATCTTTGTGATAGTTGTCAACTAGGAAAGTCTAGTCATTTACCTTTTTCTTGTTCGGAACATTCGAGTACAAGTATTTTTGAGAAACTTCATTGTGATTTGTGGGGACCTGCTCCTATTCTTTCTATTGCAAAATTCAAATATTATGCTTGTTTGGTTGATGATTTTTCAAAGTATACATGGATTATTCCTTCATGGCAAAAATCTGATTTTTNCTTGAGCCACAAAATATCAAAACAGCCTTAACACATCCTAGTTGGAAAGCAGCAATGAATGAAGAGCTTGCTGCTCTTCATCACAACAAAACATGGAAACTTGTTCCTCACACATCTAACATGAATTTCATTGGTTCAAAGTGGGTATTCAAGTCAAAACTCAAGCCTAATGGGACTTTAGGTTGACTCAAAGTGTGTTTGGTTGCAAAAGGATATCATCAAGTTGATAGAGTAGACTACATTGAATCTTTTTCTCCTGTGATCAAACCAGGAACAATCTGGATGATTATAACTATCGTTCTTGTTAAGTGGTGGTCTATTCGACGACTAGATGTAAAAAAATGTTTTTTTGCATGGCCTAATTTCTAAAGATCTTTATATGCAGCAGCCACTAGGAATGGCAGATCTAGAACATCCAAAATATGTTTGTAAATTACCAGAAGCACTCTATGGGTTAAAACAAGCACCACGTTCTTGGTTTGATCGATTTAGTGCTTTTCTTCTTAAATTTGGATTTTTTTTGTAGTTTAGCCGATCCTTCATTATTTGTTTTTCATTTTGAATTTGGTTCACTAATCTTACTACTTTATGTGGATGACATATTGCTTACAGAATCTACTCCAGAACTTGTTGAAAAGTTCATTATGTTATTATGTAGTGACTTCGCAATGAAAGATTTGGGACCAATTCACCACTTTCTTGGAATGAAAATCATGACAACAAATAGGGGGCTTCATCTATCTGAGTCCCACTATGCCCTTACCATACTTGAACGCTCCAATATGGTAGATTGCAAGCCAATGAGTACACCTCTTGAAGCTAAAACCAAAACTTCTTCCAATGCAATTCTCTTGGAAGACCCAAGTTACTATCGAGGTCTTGTTGGAGCATCACAATATCTTAAACTCACTTGCGCAAATATTTCATTTAGTGTTAATTATGTATCCCAATTCATGCATACTCCCACAATGACACACTTAAAAATTGTTCGACATATCCTACGATATGTCAAAGGAACAATTGAAATGGGATTACATTTTTCTTCACATAGTACACTTGATCCTTTTGCTTTCTCAGATACAGATTGGGCAGAGTGTCTGTAACACCCCAAAAATTGGGGGTCCTTAATTTAACAAAATTCGGGCAGAGTCTCCTTTGTACGGGGAGCTCTACCCAAAACACAACCTATGCAATTATACTCAATTGACTACACCAGGTCCATATAAGAATAAATATTGACCACATCGGGTCCATTTACCCATCAAATAATAAAATTTTATTCACCACATGTAATATCCACCATATCATCCCAAAAGAATAGGCCAAGCTATGACACTTACATTCCAAAAGAATTACACTCAAACTTAGCAGCGGAATAAACAAAATACTAGACTATACATGATTGTAAATAAATTCCTTAGTCTAGCACAAAAATAAACTATAGTTCTAGATGTCCACCTCGGGATCTAGGTTCCCCTCTGGTGGAATCTCCCAATTTCCCGACTCGTCAACACCGAGATCTTCCTCTAGCACAAAATCTAAAAAAAAAAATATTATTGTTTGGGGGAGAGCACTACGNCTTAGTCTAGCACAAAAATAAACTATAGTTCTAGATGTCCACCTCGGGATCTAGGTTCCCCTCTGGTGGAATCTCCCAATTTCCCGACTCGTCAACACCGAGATCTTCCTCTAGCACAAAATCTAAAAAAAAAAATATTATTGTTAGGGGGAGAGCACTACGCACTATAGGAAAATCCTCCCAAACTCTAACAAGGTTTGGAAAACGTAGAAAATGGTCGGTCTCATTTCACAAATAACATACGTAAATTTTCAAAGAAAACATGACATTTTCAAAGATCTCAAGTTTATACATTAACAATAATTAAGTGCAAGAGTAAAGTCAATCCCACCATAAATAACCGTTCCAAAGAGTAATTATTCCCACAACAATTTTCAAGATAATCATATCCAAAAGATAACGCAATAAACAATAACCACAATATATCTCAAGTCCGATGTAAGATAATCGCATGAATAAACACATAGAGAATATCATGGCCCACACACACACAATTTCTCGCAAGGATATCAACTTTGGGAAGGGCGCCTACCGATGCATTGTCTCATACCAATGCACCGGCAATAACGAATCTAACCCAGACATAATATATTAATCCTCTAACATGGTACCTGTGAGCTAATAGTGGTTTAGTCCTCGCAAGGCACCAACCCCCCTACGAGTGGTAGGAAAAGTTCAAACCTACACAGAGTAAGAACCACACACATCTACCCACTCTATGATACCCGGTCAATGGCCACCCATGGTCATCCAAACACCTCCATGAGATACAATCACCAACAATTTCTCAAACACATTCAATTCCATAAATCCCCAATTTTTTTACATCCAAATCCACATTTATTTCATAATGGAACAATTTAAGAAAAATTAACAAGAGATCATTATAAATACCATTGTCTTGTTAANCACATTTATTTCATAATGGAACAATTTAAGAAAAATTAACAAGAGATCATCATAAATACCATTGTCTTGTTAAATACGAAACACTAAAGTTTTGAAATCAAGAATAAAGGAAAAATCAAGAGAAAAACTCACTTCTCTTGAAATCTAGGGTTTTGACTATGAGAAAAGAACTTTGATGGTTACCCAACCATCTCATTGTTTAAAACATGCTAACATTTGCAAAAACATCAAGAATCCATGATTTCATAGCATATTAATATGATGTAAAGTCAACAAAATATATATGTATAACCCTAGCCTCAATATAAGAGAATGGAAGAAAACCCCTACTTGAATCAAATTTTCAAGTAAGAACTCAAGCTCTAGTGACCTCCTTCTTCCCTTTTCTTCCTTCCTTAATCTTCCTTCCTTAATCTTCCTCTAAGGTTCCAAGAGGTGTGGGGGTGAGAGTGGAATGAAAAGAATGGGAGTAAATGGATTTTTAAACACAGCAGCCCCGATTTTTACTGTTCACATGCTGATTTGATTTTTTCCAAAATTATGGTTTTACCACTAAGAATCTCCAATTTGATCTATATGACTACCCTAAGGTTTTTTGACGTTCCGGATTCATTTTTAATGTTATTTTAACCTAAAAATATTTATTTTTATAAGTTATCTCAAGAATAAAATAAATTTACACTCGAAACANATTCATTTTTAATGTTATTTTAACCTAAAAATATTTATTTTTATGAGTTATCTCAAGAATAAAATAAATTTACACTCGAAACATGAGAATTATTATTTTATTCCTTCGAACCACTATATGTGCTAAAAGGCTATTCCAAGTTTTTTCGAATCTCCTAGGTTCAATGATAATATTATTTTGACCTTAAAAAATTTATATTTTTACTTAGTTACTCTTATCAACCTTAAATACCTCCAAAAATTAAATTTTACCATTAATTTGTCTCCCTAGTATTTATTCATACTATTGAAATCTATAGGGTTTATGCATACCTCATCACCTATATAAGCATTTCAAAAATAATTACTTGCTATATAATGATAAGAGTGTGGAGGTTTACAATCCACCCCCCTTAAAGAAAGTTTCGTCCTCGAAACTTACCTTAAATAGAGAACAGATGAGGGTACTTCTCTCGCATCTCCAACTCTGGTTCTCAAGTAGCTTCCTCCACGCCATGGTGTTGCCACAAAACCTTCGTTNCGTCCTCGAAACTTACCTTAAATAGAGAACAGATGAGGGTACTTCTCTCGCATCTCTAACTCTGGTTCTCAAGTAGCTTCCTCCACGCCATGGTGTTGCCACAAAACCTTCGTTAGTCTGATGACTTTGTTGCGGAGCACCTTCTCTTTGGTATCAAGAATCTTCACCGGTTGTTCTTCATAGGTGGCTCCGTCTTGAACTTCAATATCCTCCAAATCTATAACATGCGTGGTCTTCGACTGACACTTCTTTAACATCGACACATGAAATACGTCGTGTACTCCGGATAACTGAGCTGGTAATCGAAGTTGATACACCACTTTGCCCACCGCTTTGATCACTTCAAATAGTCCTATATACCTTGGAGCTAACTTTCCCTTCTTGCCAAATCGCAGCACTCCCTTCTTGGGTGATACTTTAAGGAACACGTAATCTCCCAACTTGAATTCTAAGGGTCTTCGTCTTTGATTCGCATAGCTTTTCTGTCGACTTTGTGCCGTGCGTAATCTCTCCCGGATGAATTGAATTTTCTCTGTAGTTTCTTGAACAATTTTTGGCCCAAACAAGCTACTCTCACTAGCTTCCAATTAACAAGTTGGGGACCTACATGGCCTTCCATATAACGCCTCATACGGTGTCATCCCATTACTTGTCTGATAGCTGTTGTTGTATGCAAATTCCACCAACGGCAAATGATCGCTCCAACCTCCCTTGAAGTTCAACACACAAGCACGTAACATGTCTTCTAGAATCTGGATCACCCTCTCAAATTGGCCATCCGTTTGGGGATGAAAGGCTATGCTGAAATGCAACTCTGTCCTCATAGCTCTTTGAAGACTTTGCCAAAATTGTGCTACGAAACGAGAATCACGATTCGACACAATGGATAGCGGAACTCCATGCAATCTCACTATCTCGCAAATATAGAGCTTGCTCAGGGTCTCTAACGTGTCGATGGTCTTCATACTCAAGCAGTGAACGGACTTGGTGAGTCTATCAACAATGACCCATATGGCATTATACCCTCGTGAAGTTCGTGGAAAGCCAGATATGAAGTCTATGGTGATGTGATCCCACTTCTTTATTCCCCTCTACCAATATTGCCGCTTCATGTCTCTATACATTTTGGTACTACCCGGATATATGGAGAACTTGGAATGATGGCACTCGCCCAACAATACTTCCCGTACTTGGTCATGATCGAGTACACATAGCCTTCCTCGAAACCATAACACATCATCACTTATCGCCCAATCCTCAACAATCTCACTCCTCTCCAACTTACTCTGGATAGCCTCCAACTCGCTGTCTAATCGTTGCAATGCCACAATCCTTTGTCGAAGCATCGGTTGAGCTACAAGATTGAATAGGCATGGTCGATCCTCCTGTCTATCCACCCATAGAATAAATTCCTCCAAAGCATCCATCATCTTCCACTTATTCACCACAAGGGAATTAATTTCAGCCCGAAATTTTCTACTTAGTGCATCCGCTACTACATTCGCCTTCCTCGGATTGTAATTGAGTGTGAAATCATAGTCTTCTAAATACTCAATCCACATTCTTTGCCGAAGATTTAAGTCCTTTTGGGTGAATATGTACTTGAGCCTCTTATGATCATAAAACACTTGGACTTTCTCTCCATACAAGTAACACCTCCATAACTTAAGATCAAAAACCACAGCAACAAGCTCTAAATCATGGGTGGGATAATTTTGTTCATGAACCTTGAGTTGCCTCGAGCCATAGGCAACCACTTTTCCTACTTGCATTAACACACACCCCAAGCCTCGTAGTGAAGCATCGGTGTACACATCATATCCTTCCCCACTACTCGAAATAATGAGGACAGGAGCGGTTGTCAACTTCTCCTTCAAGGTGCGAAAAGCTAGTTCACACTCTTGAGTCCACAAGAATTTTTCTCCCTTCTTTGTGAGACGTGTCATCGGCATTGCTAGCTTTGAGAATCCTTCCACAAACCTCTGGTAGTAGCCTGCTAAGCCCAGGAAACTACGTACTTCAGTCACATTCTTTGGTGGTTCCCACTTCGTCACTGCCTCAATCTTTGCAGGGTCAACGGCTACCCCTTGGTCCGTCACAACATGGCCAAGGAATTTCACTTCCTTCATCTAAAACTCACACTTACTCATCTTCGCATATAAATTATGTTCTCTCAATGTCTATAGTACAATAGAAAGATGGCGTCCATGTTCCTCGTGAGTCCGAGAATAGATTAGTATGTCATCAATAAACACGATGACAAACTGATCTAGATACGGCCGAAATACCCTGTGCATTAAATCCATGAAGGCTACTGGAGCATTAGTCAATCCGAACGGCATCACCGTATACTCGAAATGACCATACCGAGTACAAAAAGTAGTCTTAGGAATATCTTCCTCCTTGATCCACAATTGATGATACCCTGTGCGAAGATCAATCATAGAGTAATACTTAGAACCCCTCAACTGATCAAATAGGTCGTTGATTCATGGCAAAGGNAGTCAATCCGAACGGCATCACCGTATACTCGAAATGACCATACCGAGTACAAAAAGTAGTCTTAGGAATATTTTCCTCCTTGATCCACAATTACTGATATCCTGTGCAAAGATCAATCTTAGAGTAATACTTAAAACCCCTCAATTGATCAAATAGGTCGTCGATTCGTGGAAAAGGGTATTTGTTCTTCACTGTTACTCGATTCAATCTTCGGTAATCCGTGCACAACCGAAGTGTCTCATCATGCTTCTTCACGAAGAGTACCGGGGCTCCCCAAGGTGAAGTGCTCAAACGGATAAACCCAATGGTCAACAGATGATCCAGCTGCTTCCTTAGCTCCTTTAACTCCAAAGGTATCATCCGATAGGGAGCGATGGATATGGGTTCGATTCTTGGGTAGAGATCAATCTTGAACTCAATCTCCTTATGTGGGGGTAGCCCGTGTAATTCGTCTAGGAAGACATCTGGAAAATTCAATACTATCAACACCACATCTGTATGGAATTTATCCCGATCATCTCCTATCAAGCTAGCTAAGAAAGTCAAATGACTCCCTACCTTCGCTTTCAAGAACCTACTACCCGTAGTAGGAAATGGATGGGAGAAATTTTGGTCATTCACAAAACTGAATACTAACCCCTCCCGGTAGTTGAAAAGAAATTCGTTTACGAAAATAATCCATTACCGCCCGGAATGTGGATAACAAATTCATCCCAAAGATCACGTCATACCCCTTCATGTCTAAGGCAACCAAATCTATAATCAATTCGTGCTCCCCAATTCAAAGCACGCAACCCCTACACACCCGGCTAGTATCCAACCGTTCTCCC
>CAUOFW020002848.1:689389-739339 GCA_963454935.2 Ilex paraguariensis
GGTGAAAAAGTATGAGTGAAATACTTTTACTTGGGTAACTTTTGACAAAAGACTCTTAGTGGGTCCTGATGTCTGAAAATTAGGGCAGAGTGCTAAGTGGGTCTCTGCCTCAGGAGAAAAGAATCTGCTTTCGGTGGAAAAGCATAGCACATGGGTATTGTCAGCTACTTTTCTTGGGGAAAGGGCTGATGTACTGATTGATATCTTAACATTATACGTAATAGACATCTTTTCTTTCTTTAGGTGAAGAAAGTAGTGAGTAAAGCTATCACGCATAAGGAGAAGAATCAAGGACAAGCTAGGTCAGGAGTGAGGTCATCAATTCCAACAAATGGATCTTGGCTATCTGGACCCAAATCTACAAATGGGTTAATGGACCCTGCAGATGATGTCAGGAANCTAGGTCAGGAGTAAGGTCATCAATTCCGGCAAATGGATTTTGGCTATCTGGACCCAAATCTACAAATGGGTAAATGGACCCTGCAGATGATGTCGGGGAGGATGAATCACTACAACTTGCTACCTATTGAAGAAGTTTCTAGGCTAGGGCAATGAGCTCAGATGACTTCTACTTTGACTGCTTTGATGATTCTGAGGGCTTACTGGAGTCCTTAGAGGAGGACTTCTTTTGCTTATGTTTTGTTGCTTGCAGCGAGGCTGGAGTCAGGGTTTTCTCTGGTGTAGAAACCCTAAGGGCCAGCAGAGCTTTTGCTGGTGTTGGAGTTACTGGTGGAAGGGTAGTTGCAACAGTTGATACTGTAACTGGTGCCGGAACCTTTACTAAGAACTCCTTTTTGACTTGGGCAATGATGCGGTCATGTTGGAACCTGGGCCACCATTTCACACTGGATTGCTTGCAAACAAAGTTAGAACATATTTCCCAAGACCACTTATAGATCCAAGGAAGTTTATATTGGATAAAGAAAATTAATAGACTCGTGAAATGAGTTCTGCCATAAAAACAAGGTTTATAAACAGAAGCAATATAAGTGACCTGATCTTGTAGGTCCAGTGGAAGAATTTCATGTATGGGGCCATGAAGATGCCACCACTGTGCGAACCAAGCAGGAATTTGGCTCTTGAAATTCTTATCGAACTAAATGAATCAGGAGTGAGTTAATGACTCATCCTGATAGAGAAGAAGTTTATACCATGAATCAATGTAATCATAGTAGCTAAACTTCTTGTCATATCTCTCGAGGTCTCTGAGCAATGAAAGATGAGATCCCCATTCTTTGAGAGAAATGAATTTTAAAATATATAAGGAATGATATATGACTTTACTGGGCTTTTTCTTATCAAATATGGGTTTGATAGAAATAGACCGGGTAAAGAACAAAATATCCTGGTAAAAAGTAAATGTTTTCTTTGGGTCAGATGGGATAAAGTTTTATCCTGGTTCAAGATATGCATTTACTAGATCTTTTGGGTTGCTTAGGTGAACATGGATTGGTTCAATGGCGAATACTAGTTGAGGTTCACCTTTCTTAACATAATTAAATTTAGGGCCTTTTTGGGTTACAAAAGTTAGTTGGGAACTAGATATTGGGTAAAGATTAACTAGTTGACTAGGGGTAACTAGTTGATTTCTNTGCCGGAACCTTTACTAAGAACTCCTTTTTGACTTGGGCAATGATGCGGTCATGTTGGAACCTGGGCCACCATTTCACACTGGATTGCTTGCAAACAAAGTTAGAACATATTTCCCAAGACCACTTATAGATCCAAGGAAGTTTATATTGGATAAAGAAAATTAATAGACTCGTGAAATGAGTTCTGCCATAAAAACAAGGTTTATAACAGAAGCAAAATAAGTGACAAGACTAATTGTTTTTGTTTTTGTTCTCTGNTTGGTAATGATTGACAATTTGGATAGAGGATGTCTGTGGGCTTGAAAAGACTAATTGTTTTTGTTTTTGTTCTCTGGGCTTAGGAGATTTCTTGTCCGCCATGGGATCCCGGCAAAAATTCTCGGGTTAGGAAATCAGGAATGCAGTTATTACTGCCTTTAATATATTCGATATCAAAATCAAAAATACTCAAAATAGATTGTCATCTGACAAAAATCTGCTTACTAGCAATGTTTTGTACATCATTTTTCAAAACATATTTTACAGATTTACAATCAACTCTAATTAGAAATTTTTGATTTAATATATCATCTTGAAATTTAGAGATACACAGGACAATAGATAAAAAAAAAAATTTAATAGTACTATAATTTGCTTGTGCTTTATTCCAGATATCAGAGTGGAATCGAACGATTTATTCTTGGGAGTCTGGAGTAAGTTTTTGAAGGAGAATACCACCGTAGTCAATGTCGGAGGCATCAGTTTGGATGATTTTAAAGGAATCAACCGAAGGAATACCAAGGCAAGGCAAAGTCTTTATGAACTGCTTGACTTGTTTAACAATGGATGTATGAACAGAGTCCAAGGAGGAGGATTTCCTTTGAGTCTGTCATATAGAGGTTTGACGGTTTCCCTAAGATCTTGATAGAAGTCAGAAACATAGTTAAGAGAACCTAAGAACCTCTGAAATTGGGTTTTATCTGTGATTTCATTTGGGAACCTATCTGCAAATTAGATAGAACGACTGATGGGAACAATAGTGGACTGCTGAATGTTGTATTCAAGGAACCTTACTGAGGTTTGGAATAACTTGATTTTACTGGTTGAGATGACTAGACCATTGTGTTTGACTATCTCAAGGAATGCATAGAGGTGTTTCCAATGTTCTTCTATAGATCTGGAGAATATGAGAATGTCATCTATATAGACTATAGAAAAATTATTAATGAAATTAAAATTTTCATTCATTATATTTTGAAATTCACTAGGTGCATTTTTCAATCCAAAAAGCATTACATTCCATTCGTAATGGCCAAAAGGAGTTGTAAATGCAGTTTTATATCTATCTTCTGGAGATATAAGGATTTGCCAGTAACCACTTTTCAAATCAAATTTTAAAAAATTTACTGAATTATTAAATCTTTTAATTAAATTCTGTTTGTTTGGAATTTGGTACCTGATCTATTCCAACACAGAATTTAAAGGCTTGTAATTAATTATTAGTCTTGGTACGTCTCTCTCTAATTCCGCATTTTTGATGACATAGAAGGCTGAACATGACCAAGGAGATTTACTCTTTCTAATTATACCATTTTTAAGTAATTCAGAAATATCTTTTTTGCAGATTTTCATTACTTCATGGTTCATTTGGATGAGTCTAGATTTAGTGGGAATATCTGTTTCGCTAAATCCTTTTAGATATGGAAGTTTTACCATATGTTTTTTCCTGTGCCAAAAAGCTGTAGGAAGGTTGGAACATATTTCTACTTCCATTTTTAATTTAAATTGTTCGATTTTTTCAAGTAAAATTGGGTTTGTCAATTGTTCTTGAACTCTTTTATGGTGAATTTGTTCTTTGAGAAATTTTACCTGTTGATTTTTTTGATTAATTAAATTAAGATACTTAGAGACTGAGTGGTCTTTAAGTTGTCTTAAAGTTTTAGTTTATGGTTTACTAAGAAACTGGAAAGTTACTGAGTACCCAAATGGCTTAGTGGTTACACCTTTAGTGTCAGTCGTAAAAGGATACAAAAGATATACGAATGACAACTCAAAGATAACTTTACTAGTCATATTTTGTACTAGGACAAAAGATGTTTTAAAACATACATTGTTTTAACAAATATGTACATTTGACAACTTGTATTTAACTTTCATTTTACTACCATTTGCTGAACTAAGTTTCTCAATTGTTTTTTGATAATACTTAGTTGGTGTAACTCCTTCTTGAATACAATTAACATCTGCACCTATATCAATAAGGGCAATGGTTTCTAATTCATAATCATTGTCAATAATGATTTTTACTTGAGAATACCATTTTTGAAAACTAACTTTGTTAACCAGATTAATTCGATAATTATCATTTGTTTGTGAACACCCATCATGAAATGGCAGCTTCGTTACACCCGAAGTTTCCACTAAAGAGGTGGAGGTTACAAGTATCCACTGTAATTGTGTTTTATCCTGAGATTCTGTCTTAGATTGAGCATTTACTATTGGCTATTTTTCAGGATCAAAATCCTTTGGAACACCAAAATTATCAGTGTGTAGAAACCTTAAGGCTTCGGCAAATTTTTTGTCTTGAGCTCTTAGTTCTTTAATTTCAGATTTTATTTTATTGACTTCAGTTTGGAGATCTTGTAAAGTGAGTTCTTTCTTTTTCTCCTTACTAAGTCTTTCTATTGCATTGTTGAGGCTAATAAGTTGCTTACTACTGGAAGCATTCTTATCATCTTTCTCAACTAAAAGATCTTTGAGTTTTTTAACATATTTAATTTTTAACTCAGGATCCTCAATCTTACTAATTAACTCAATGAAAATTTTTTCTTCTTCATTCTCTTTGATTATTACACTGACTGTCTTACAGAGACAGCTATCCTTGCAGCCTAATTTGATGTTAGGTTCAGTACTATTAGTAGAGGCTAATTGATACTCTGATTCAGTTTCAGAACTACTTTTGGAGTCTGAACCTGTTTCACTAAGATTATTTAGCCTAAAGATTTTAAGAATTCCTTCTTCTTCTTGAGGGGCTAATTTTAATCTTTTAACTTGTTTTTTAACGGGGCAATTAGGACTAATATGACTCTTTTTTCCACAGTTAAAACATTTAACATCAAATTTAGCTTTTTTTCCAGATTTTTTCTTATAAGTTTTATGATGATGAGATTTTTGGGGTTTTGTTCTAGATTTTTGATAAAAATTGGGTTTGGTAAAAGTCTGTTTACTACGAGAGTAATGACTTTTGCTTCGAGAATATGGTTTATGAGTTTTGTGTTTTATGCTGGCGGATGGTGCTACTGAAAGGAGACTATATTGTTCGCAGAAATTTCTCATTTCATATTTAGGCCTTTTCTTGTCATTGGCTAATTGTTTACTAAATTTTCATGTCAATACACATTTTAAGACCTTCCTTTTGGATGGTACTAACAAGATTACCATAGGTAAGAGAATTATACTCTATGATTCCTGTGTCCTTACTAAATGCATCCCTAATCTTATGGGTAAAGAGATTGGGGAGGCTATTAACAAATTTTTCTTTCCAAAAAGACTTATTGCAGTCTGGACGAAGCATGACTCGAGAGATGAATACATCCTTGTACCATCTAAAGTCACTTAGTGTTGGGCACCTAAGGTTACTAAGCTGGTCATGAATTCTAGCTTCAATGGAACTAGGTGTGCCAACAAAATATTTAATAATGGTATAAATGAGAGTATTGATACCATCAGGTCTGCCTTGGCTTAGAGCTTGGTCAAATACAAGTATACCATCATCATCCTTGACAATAGCATACTTAATCTCATCTCTAATTTCCAGAGTGAGATAATTGTCCCACCAACTACGCAACATNTCTGCCTTGGCTTAGAGCTTGGTCAAAAACAGGTATACCATCATCATCTTTGACAATAGCATACTTAATCTCATCTCTGATTTTCGGAGTGAGATAGTTGTCCCACCAACTACGCAACATACCTGTAAATCCTGAGGTAATGAGGTCAACTATCTTAGGTTCAGATTGGTCAAGGTTTGTGACATAGTTGTTAATCACCATGGACATGTGGTTGATTTTATTCAGAATTTCTTGTTCACTTAAACCATCTATGTTCCATTCATAGAGTTTGTTAGACTGAACAAAAAACTGATTACTAATATTTTTTCTTCAAATTGAAGATCAGATGGTGATGGTCTGGTATACTAATTTTTAGTAATACTGGTTGGATTAACATTTGAAAAAGTCAATTTGTTAATCTGTTAGTTACTAAACTGTTCTTCTGATTTATGAATCTCAGAATCAGATGAACTTACTGAGCAAACATCTGATGAATCATTAGAAGTTTGATTAATGACAGTAACTTGAGAAGGACTTTCTTTCTTTTTGGAAGATGGTTCTTTTAGCTTCATTTTAGAAATAACCTTTTCAATTTTCTCAATGTTTTGGCTATCTTTAACTCCTAATTTACTACGGTCTTTAGGTAAGTGAATTAGAGGTTGTTCTAATTTAATACCCAGTTTGATTTCATCAATTTTATTTTCAATTTTATCTAACTGTTTGCCTATAGTAATTAAGCTTTGGTTAGTAAAATTGTTTTGTTCAACAATTTTTTTCTCAGACTCATCAGTGGAGAGTTTGAAAGGTGAGACAACTACAGATCCACCATGGTCAATAACTATGGTTTCTACTGGAGGGTGACTAGATGATATAGTGGAATTTTCTGTTTTTCACCTGTATTTTGTAACAACATTAACTTCTTTATGGAAGTTATCAAGATAATCAAAGAATAGGATTTCAGCTTTTAGTTTATACATTAGCTTAACCCATTGTCTTCTTATTTCAATCTGTTGTTGTGAGCTGAATCTTTTAAAATAATTATATCTTTTAGATTCATTTCCAGATGATTCAAAGTCTATTTTTAATCTATTCATATCAGGCATGAACAGGGTACTAGACTTTTTCCTAATCATGAGTAACTGGTGGTTTATTGGGGCGTTACTCTGGAGGTCACTAGCAGTAGGAGAAGGGGTGAAGTCTTCTTCTTTATCTTCTTATGTTTTTTGTGGCATATTCTGATGTGGAGTATAACACAGCTTACTAATTTGTGAAGGGGAATTATCAATTCTTTTTAACTTAAAAAGTCTTTAAATTTCTTTATCTATTTCTTGATCTCGTTTAGAGAGTCTAGAACTAGATTCAGATTTTCTACCTTCATTAATTTGAATAGATCTGTTTGATCTACTGGATCTTGCAGAATCAAAGGAGATTCTTACTAAGCCATCCGATAATTAGTGGATGCTTTCAACATTTGTAGTGGTGTTTTCACTATCTTTATCATGATTTTCATTTTTCACTATCCAAGATTCTGGGAGCGTTATATCCTTCCAGAAGATTTGCTTAGGAGCTTGGATATTAGTTTGACTAGGACTGGCTTGAATCAGTGTAGTGCTTCCTAAAGGACTCTTTTGTAATGCATGCACATTCAGGTTTGTGGTAATGCATTTATAGTTAATCATGTAGATAAGTACTATTGATTCAATTTCTTTTACCAATTTAGTGATGCTTCCTGTAAGCTTTATTCCTAAGGTTAAATCTAAATGAGTATTTTTGTATCCTAAACTTAAGGTAAAATCAGGAAAACAATTAAAATAAACTGGTCCTTTATGGAGACCTGTTTCCATTATACCAATGATACTAGATTCATATTCTAAAAACCTGGCATCTCTCAAAGTTAACAAGGCTGTTNCAGGATTATCATTCTGGTTTACATCATTGTCCGGTTTGAAACTAGTTGAGGAAATCCTATCCTCATATTGTTCTTCCGGACTCTCATAAGCGTCTATCCTGATGTCACTATCTGAGTGGAAAGACACAAGGTAGTTTTGATCAGAGTCTTCTTGTTGCGCTCCAATATTTACTGGTGATCCAATTGTGTTTTTTAACTTTGTCATGACTTTTTGTTTGGGAAAAAATCTCTTCCTACAGACGGCGCCAAATGTAAGAGGATACAAAATACCTCTTAAGCTTTGGTAAAGAATTAAATTGAAGACACTCCGATGCTTAAGTTAGTAAATGACTATAAAAAGAAATGTATATCAAAGGATTCAATGTACCTTTTGATGTGCATTCTTATTGCTTTATATAGGCTTCACCTTGAGTTAAGGATTCTCTTTACATTGGTAGGAGATGACACATCTCCCTATTTTTGGGATCGTTTGTTGGGAGTTATGTAGAAATCTCTCTAACGTTCCCCTAATCTCAGTTCTTTTGAGAGATTGACTCCGCCTAGCTATTACACCTAAATGCTTTGATTAAAGGCAATTGACCTGTAGTGCGGTTTATGCCACTCCATCGGGCCGTGCTATGCTCTTCTATTCGGCAACGTGTGTCGACCTGTTGCAACTCGGTTCAGTTTCTTCAGACTGCTGATACTTTTATGCACGTGACATGTCTCTTCATAACCACATGCTTATTTTACCTGCTAATCCACATGGCATTATTTTATGCCCCTTCAGAGAACATATCATTTTTTTTAGTGTATTTGCCTAAGGATTTAGATTTTTTGAGAAGAATGTACATTATGATGACGTAAGTTTTTAGAATAGGTGTTTTAATTACGTGATGACATTGTGGTTATTTTTTGCAATTTTAAAAGGCGTTAGTTATGGTCATTACTTCGATTTTTTAACAGAGACCTAATTCAAAAGCAAATAGCGAGTGGATTTTTTTTTGGAATCCTATTGGGTCTAGCTACCGGCCTCCAAAAAACTTTTTTTTACTTGTCAATAAAATCCCTCTTCACTAGTCACGTGTGTCACACTTGCCCATTATGTTACCAAATTTGATGGACTTGGACAGAAGGTGTACACTGCTACAAATTAAAAAGTTGGAGGATTCAACTGGTATAAAATTTAGCTTAAGACTTCAATTAAAATATATTATATAGTTCAAGGGTCTTCTATATAGTAATGACGTTCAGCTCCTTCATATTTTTGTGTTGTTACACAATCATGGACCAAACCTTGCAAAGGCCTAGGGGGCCATGCCCCCTCAAATTTTCAACAAACCCTATAACGCTCTAGGTTTTCAAAAAAATTATATTCTATTTCACAAGATTTCAAAACGATCCTATAAAAAGATACAAAATGAATGTCGAAGACAGATTCATATAACTGATCCCAAATGATTGTGACATAAGACTTAATTTGGTTTGATTTGATTATATATATGTGTGTATATTATATATACACATATGGTATTTTATTTAGTGTATTGAAATAACCTACTGAGTTTACGTTTAATAACGAAATAAGGATGTAACCACATGGGTATTTCAGATAAATACATTCACTTGAATGTGTTTGATGACCAAAGAAAATCAAGCGAAATCCTATCAAAATTAAATTAAAATGCTGGTTATATGAAAAGAGTATCAAAATGTTTGTTGCACCAATGTCATAGTGCTGATACAAAGCAAAACATTTGGACTAAAATAAAAACAAGTGCTAAATCAAAATTTGTAACGAAGTTGAAAATTTTATTTTGTCAAAATTTAGAATGAGCTTCAAAATTTTGTCTAAAAATCCAAAAATTAAAGTAGAATTTTTTTTTGAATATTTGGATGGGTAAGAATTAATGTTTCAGATTTTATCACTCAAATTGATTTTATGATAGTGTGTGCTTATGAAAGCTAATTTTCACAAATTTTGTACAATTAAGTATTTTCATTAATGACAACCTGTTGATTATCTTGATGAATAACATTTATTGACTGTCATTGTTTTATATAAAATCCTAAAGAAAAATAATTTTGATTAACGGCACGGATAATTGGGTGAATGACACTTACTTTTGTAAAAAATATTTAGATTCTTAATCGACGCTCCAAAAGATTAAAACTTTTGAGTTGTACCTTTAATTGGACACAAAGATAACAATATGGTTTAAAATAATAAATTTATTATTTTATCTAACATAGTTTGCATCGAAGTCTTTATATTTTTCCTAAATTTATCCTCAATCATTTAAACATTATTCAATTTTAAAACATTTTGCAGTCAAATCTTATACTAAATTTTATTAAAATTGGACATATTGTTATATTTTAATGTGATTGAGGGTATAATTTGATTATTTTAATTGTTTTAAAATGTGATGGAAGAATCTAAAAATGTTGGATGGAGCTATTCTCATCCCTTAAATCTCTTTTCCCACTCTATTTAATCATCTTACTTCAAATTACTAAGTTCACCCAATTTATACCCATACAATTAAAATATTAAATATATATCAAAAAAACCGAAAACAAAAATAGTAATTAAAGTGAAATTTCAATGTTCCAAATGATCCATAATATTTTGAGGTGTTTTGAGATATTTTGACATATTTTTACCAACATATTCGAAATATTTTGAGCTATTTAAAAATATTTTAGTATATTTTGACTAATATTTTAAAAATAACTTATTATTTATTTATTTATTTTTATTTTATTTTAAAAATATTTTCGTATTCAAATAGTATATCGAAATAAAATTTGGATCATTGCCTAAATAGTAGATTGAAATAAAATTGAATGAAATTAATTTTTAATTAGTGAATATAGATGGTGTGAGTTTAGTAAGTGATGAGTGGATATATATAGAGTGAATTAGTAGTTTGATGTAAAAGAATTAAATAGAGTGAAAACAAAGATTTAAGCGATGGGAGTTGCCCAACCCAAAAAATGTTGAGCGAATTATAGATAAGTATTACTTTTCCCCAAAAATAACCATTAAGTTTTATCATTTTTGTTTCATATCATTGAAGTTTTATTCTTGATATTTATTTCATTTAAGTCCTAAATTTTATTATATTTTAAATTTATCCTTATCCTTTAGTTATAACAACCCTTTTATTTTTTTGCAATCTTAGAATCAATTAAGTGGACAAAAATTCTTTACTTATAAAATTAACATCGAAATCCATAAAAAAAACTCAACTAACCTAAATTTCATGGCAGAACCTAAAGAAAGCTGAGGTAATATTTATAGATTATTTAATAAAATAAGAAAAGGCTAAAAAAATTACATCGATATTTTGTGTTAATTAATTCCATTTTATTGTCGTTTTTTATTCAAACAAAACAATTAAAATAAATCCATGACTTAATCATTTTAAATCCAATATAAGTTAATAGATTAATCTAAAACCACATAGATAATATATTAATAGAATATGTAATATAATAATATTACTTTAATCAAAGTAAAAATTAGCTTATTGTGATGAAAAAAACACATCGCATATCAATTAAAAAACCCGCAAGGGTCAGCCGCAAATGTTGACATACTAGAAGGAATGTAACGTCATATAACAATTAAAATGTCCCAAGAGTGTGTCGCCGAGTTTATATAAAAATGTAAAAAAAAAAAAAAAATTCGTAACTAAAAGGTAAAGATAAAATTGGAATATAATAAAATTAGGACTTACTTGAAATAAAATATTAAAAATAAAATTTTTTTGATATAAAACAAAAATGATAAGATTTAATAAATATTTATGGAGAAAAATAATATTTACTGGTAAGTTTTTTAAAAATGTTTTTGGACGCAGAACGTTATTCACCCTAGGTATTTTTTGAAACACTTTTCTCTTACCCTTCACTGACGTTTGGATCTTCAAGTGGCCTTTAATTGGGGAGGAGCCAGATCTTAGAAAAAAAGAAACCAACGGGTAATACATAAAAACCTGAGAGAGAGAGAGAGAGAGAGAGAGAGGATGGAGAATGAAAAAAGGGAACAACGCAACGGTGACAGTAATTCGGTCTCTGAACCGCCAAAGGACCGGCCTGTTCGCGTTTATGCAGACGGAATATACGATCTCTTCCACTTCGGTCACGCTCGTTCCCTCGAACAAGCCAAGAAATCGTAAAATAACTATTTCAGTTTCTCTGTTTCTGTTATTCGAATTGGGTTTTTTTTATTAAACAGGTATATCTGTTCTTTTTGGGTTGTTCTTAATTTCTTCCATTTCCTTTGTTTCTTTGGGTTCTGGATGTAAATACAATTATTGTTTTGATTGTGGTGGTCTGATATGCTTATATTTTTTTTTGTTTGTGTATATGCTTTGTTCCCTTTGCTTTTGTTTGGGTCAGGAACGGTGCAATGCCAGTGAAAAGTGATGGATTTGAGGATAAAAAAATCAATATGAATGGTTTTGAGAGGTTATCGTTGGTTGTTGAGGCTATTTGAGATCATCAGATAGACTTATTGGAGCTTGCCTATGATATTATACTATAGATATAGATGTCCCATTAGTTGTTGTAACATTTCTTGTAATTGCAGATTTTATGTTGGTTTTTTGCGTTGGATAGCAATAAATGTATTCTAAAATAGTAAATGAGAACCGTGAAGTATAAAAGTTACAGCTGGTTTCAATATGGTTTCCTTATGGGACCCTTATATATATATATATTTTTGGAACTTAATGTTTTTGGATTTCAAGCAATTCCAATGCTCTGTAATCAAGCTCTTTACTGTTGGTAGTTTGTTAAGATTTGAAGGTGAAATTTTGGGGCTGATTGTCTTTTTGGAAAGCAACAAGGACAGTTATGTCTTCATTGCACTTGCCAAAGAGGAAGTGTCTTTGTTGCGCAATGCGTATTCTCAATTCTTGTGCTTGTAAGCTTTGTGAATGACAAGCACGCTGGCTTTTGTCCTTTGGTTGTAGCTTGTAAAGTGTGTCATCCATCTGTTATTGGGGGTGCCAGTGGCAATACCCAGCACTCCCCATGAGATAAATGTCAGCATAAGCATGCATTTTTTTCCTGTCAGTTATAGTTATGATTGGGAAATTGTTTATTCTCTCCTCTCCTTGAAAGGATTGTGAAGAACTTCCTCGCAGAAATGGTAAATTTTAGATCGTATTTCCATATTTTCAACCAACTTCCTAGATTGACTTTTTAATGCAATTTAGATTATTAGTTCCTCTGTTTTTTAAAAGGCTTTATGAGCTCATTGATTCTTTAGTTCTAAATTCCATATGATTTATTAATACGTGTCTAGATATATAAATTGTATTATGTATGTATGAATGCTTGTGGTACGTCTCTATGTGCATAACTGCATGTCTATAGTGAGATACAATTAAATTATTTTTTTTTGAAATTCCTTCTCAATTCTTATTTCTGCTTATGTATTTGGTCTTAATTTAGCAATTTCAGACATTATTTCTTATCCTGTAATTCCTATTGTATTTTGCGAAGCAGTACATGGCTACATGGAATACATTTGCATGGTATNTCCTTCTCAATTCTTATTTCTGCTTATGTATTTGGTCTTAATTTAGCAATTTCAGAAATTATTTCTTATCCTGTAATTCCTATTGTATTTTGTGAAGCAGTACATGGCTACATGGAATACATTTGCATGGTATTCTTGAAGTATCTGCTGGATGATTTTTTATTCATATTTGTGCAAAATAATTATGTTTATTTGTGTATAAGGCCAGTTGTTTTGTGCATTAACGTCAAATGTTAAGTTTTTCTTCTGTCTACCCTTTTAAATGTCCTCCTTTGGTATGACTAACATTAGCTAATGACCATTTGAGTCATTGCTTGTGCATTCATTAAGTGGGTTGAGACTTGAGAAGCATGAGAACTTGGCTAGAGTATTCGGGAAGCAACATTGTGCACAACTGCACAAAATACAAAAGTTTGTCATTGGATCATGGGACACATGCAATGCTTTTGATCCCAATATCTCTGTTCTAGCACACTCAGTTATCAGGAGCAGTGTTGGTGGTGTTTGTTTTTGTCCCCCTTTTGGTTGTGGTGTTATAAAATCCAGAATGGCAATGTCTAATGTGTAGATTAGACGAATGTGTAAAGATTNACAACTGCACAAAATACAAAAGTTTGTCATTGGATCATGGGACACATGCAATGCTTTTGATCCCAATATCTCTGTTCTACCACACTCAGTTATCAGGAGCAGCGTTGGTGGTGTTTGTTTTTGTCCCCCTTTGGTTGTGGTGTTATAAAATCCAGAATGGCAATGTCTAATGTGTAGATTAGACGAATGTGTAAAGAGTGCATTATGAGTAATCTGTCTTTGAATATCAAGTCAGGGTTTGAAAAATGAAACAATGTAGTTACATGAACAGCATTAAAATCTGTAACAGGGAAATGCATTACCCTCTGAGTTGAGTTCTACCAGTAGGGCTTCCAAGCTGTTTGTTTGATATGGTGATTCTTGGCTCTGNGAACAGCATTAAAATCTGTAACAGGGAAATGCATTACCCTCTGAGTTGAGTTCTACTAGTAGGGCTTCCAAGCTGTTTGTTTGATATGGTGATTCTTGGCTCCGTTGATTTAGTTCTAGATTTTCACTTGCAATTCTAGCATTTTATCCTTCTAAAGTGATCTTATTGCGAGTCCAATTACAAACAAATAGATCTCAAGGTAGCGTGTATCATTTACCACAGTTCAATACTAACAGTGCTTCCTCTATTCCTGAAGAATATGCAAGATCCACAATTTAAAGAGCTATTCCCTGCCCACGTTTATGTTTTTAAGAATGCTTTCTGTGTTTTAGTGAGAAAGGATCAATGAGTTAGGAAATTGCTCCCCGGTTTTGAATGATATGACCCTCAAGTTCCAATCAGCGACTGTCAATTACAAATGCCATCAGTTTTTACCTTTTCATCTGAAATTTCTAGACAATGTTAAATTTATTTTGCCTTAAAAGCATACAAGTATGAAAACAACACATTTAATGTTTTATTATTTGGAATGGAATGGAAGAAATCTGAGTATTTTTGTTTTGTACTTTTATTGGCAGCACTGAATGTTTTTGCTTTTATATCTGGAAAATAAGTTATATTGGAATAAGACTTCGTTGAGTTGAGTTGGGTATTTGGAAAATAAGTTAGTGAAGTTTATGCTTTATGACAGTAGGTCTTAATAAATGCTTACAATGTAGGTTCCCCAACACTTATTTGCTTGTTGGATGCTGCAATGATGAAGTTACCCACAAATTCAAAGGAAAAACAGTCATGACCGACAAAGAGCGCTATGAATCTCTCAGGCACTGCAGGTTGGTTGGGTGTGAATATCTAAAATCTGCAATTGGTGTTTCGATGTTTCAGGATATTGATTTTATCTTAGCTTGAGAGAATTAAAAGCTGCTTACGATTCTAAACTTATTCTTTTGGGTATTTGATGCCCATTTTGACTAATGGGGTAATATTAAGAACAAAAGATTAGTATGTGCATACATTAGGTATAGACTTCCGCTAAGAGATTTTAGCTGGATTGTGTATTGTGTATTGCTCTTTCCTCTTCCTAAGGGCTTATGTAGCAATACCATCACATGAATCGTAAATGCATCTTTATTGATGAGCGTGATAGCGATGTGCTTTGCCTTTTGGTTCTGAACTAGGAAGCATGGACACTTCNTCGTAAATGCATCTTTATTGATGAGCGTGATAGCGATGTGCTTTGCCTTTTGGTTCTGAACTAGGAAGCATGGAGACTTCCTGGAGGGGTGCCGTGGCAGTATCGGATACGTGCCCGACACGGACATGTGTCGAACACTGTTAGAAGGGTCCTGAATAGGGAACACAGTCGGACATGGTTTCGATTTTTTTTTAAATGATAGTTAATTATTGAAAGGGGAGTGATTTCTATTTTTCTAAATAAATATTTTTTTTGTTATGTAACTTATATACTATGAATGTTAATGGATGTAATGATGTTTGATGAAAATGGTGGATATTTAGTTTGAACTATTTTAATTTTAATCAAAAAAATAATATTTACTAGGTCTTATTATTATAATATATGCTTTATTTTTAATATATTATAACTCTATTATTATTTAAAAAATATATTATATTATTTTAATAGCCGTACTGTATCCGTTTCTTATATTTTCGATCTTTGTCGTATCCCCGTGTCTTTATCCGTGTGTCCAGGTTTTGAACTTCTTAGAGCTTTTAAGTCGGAACTTAGTATTTTACTTATGATTTGTTGGTGTAGCATTTGGGTGTCACACTGTCCAATGGTAGCTCAAATCAGCAGGATAATGTGTGTTAAACTTTGCCTTTCTTTTGATGCAGGTGGGTTGATGAAGTCATTCCTGATGCACCATGGGTGCTTACAGAGGAGTTCCTTGACAAACATCAGATTGACTATGTGGCACATGATTCTCTTCCGTAAGTTTAACCTGCTCAAAACTGCTTTTGGATTGTTTCTTTCTGTTACAGTCCTGTTTGTTTTGCTAGGGAACAGTTACTGAAAGGATTATTCTGGAAATTATTTTTCTCTTGAAGA
Organism: Ilex paraguariensis; assembly: GCA_963454935.2. Classification (NCBI taxonomy): domain Eukaryota; kingdom Viridiplantae; phylum Streptophyta; class Magnoliopsida; order Aquifoliales; family Aquifoliaceae; genus Ilex; species Ilex paraguariensis. The sequence continues at coordinate 705,268 of CAUOFW020002848.1, forward strand.
GTCATTTATTATGTGCAGTTACATGGTGAAGGTTGGACTAACTTACGTCTTTCCTATTAGATATGGGAAAAATATTTCCCACCCCTGAATTTATATTGTCCTTTGGAAAAAAATTTCCCTGATGGTACTTCTCCTTGCTATATGCTGAAACTGGGGACTATTTTTGGCTAGACTTTCATTTTTAGGCAAGCAATGGTTTAATGATATGCCTTATGGACTAGTTTCTTGCTTTTTTTTTAGTATTTTTTTTTCTGGAATTTTTTTTCCCTTTCATGGCATTTTCATGAATAACTTTTCTCCGGGTGTTAACTTTTCAGTGAGTCTACATGTCTATTTATGCTTTTTCTATTTTAGTCACCTTCTTGCGTTCCCTTTTTTGTATATTACAAGCTTGTTCTGTTTGTTACTTATTTGAGTCTTGGCATGTGTCATTTAATAATTACCTTGACGAACCTAATTTATGGTTTACCATCATATTAACTTATCCCCCAAAATATTGGGACAAGGCTTTGTTAAGTTGAGTACTTGAGTTAGTTGTCATATTAACTTGTCATATTTGATGAGTAAAGTACTTAGTTGGCCCCTATAGTATACCAAACTTTCTATTCAGCCCTTAAACTCTATTCTGTTTTACTTTACCCTCCAAGTCTTTAATTTGATGCAATAAAACTCTTTGTCTAGTTGAGTCAATTTGTTTACTGAAAGGACACAATTGCCTTTCCTGTGTTGTTTCCTCCAGGGGTATTTTAAACAAAACAACCTATCTTAACTACCCAAACCTAATACCCAACGGCCAGCACTGTGAGCCCAACCAACCAGTCCCTGCCTCTTCTATGGTAACAATATCTATGAACTAGTCCAATTGTTAGAGAATACAGAAAGAGAGACAAATTTTCTGTCTCAATAAACCAACAAGTTAAACGAAATTCATGTCAATTACACTACAATTTAATTTATCAACTACAGTTTCTCTGTGAATATGCAACAAAGTAAACTAATTGCAAACATATTAACTTGAGAGGAGGATGTGATTGTGTAGTTCCATCTGCACTATTAGATGAGAGGTGGGTGAATTACATATATCTCCACATCTATGGTTAGGAAACACAATAAGTGGATCAATAACAAGGTCCCATTATTGTTGCAAATAGACCACATTACTGATTTGACATGTCTTAATAGCAACTACACCAATGTATTTTGTGAGTTTTCGAGACTTTCCACGAAATCCATGAACAAGCTAATTTGAAAGATAAAAAGCCTATGTTCTTGACAAAAACTCTATTTTCTTGCATTTGTCTAGATGTTTGTTAAGTGTTTTAGAGTTTACACTAGACTGAGAATGAAGAAGATCTATTTTGTAGCATTTTGAGGCCCTACCAATCCTACCATAACTATTGAGTTTGAGCAAGATCTTACTCCTACATCTGTAAGGTACACTTTGAGATGGGTACTTCCTATTGAGGATTAAAATTTTGTTTCGATGTATAGTTTCGGTCAACTTGTAAGTAGAAACTTTCAAAAATATTTTGGAAAAAAAAGAGAAAAAAATTAGAAGTTTGTTTGCGAAACATCAATCGGAACATACGAAACATTGATTCAAACATACCGAAACAACCGGGAACATCACGAAACATAGGATTTCAACATTTTATAACAAATATGTTTTGGTTTTCATGGAAATAAAAACTTTTTAGATGTTTCGAAGTGAAATTTATTTCCTTGCTCCCGGTCTTTAGTCTTACATCACAATTTTTCAGTGCTTTAACGAATTCCCACAGACGAAGCTCGGTTTGGAAGCGGCAAGGGATTTTGGAGGATGATGGGGGTGACGTGGGTGATGACTAGATGTCAAGCTTGGTCTCGTTTTACATGAAAAGTGAGCATAAAGAATTGGGAAAACAAGAGGTCGTAGCTTGTTTCCATGGTTTGAAAGTGAAAATATCAAGCTTGAAAACTTAGATCAAACAATACAAAGAAGAGAGAAATTGTTTTTAAGTATCTCTCTCATATTCCATTAGTTACTTAAGTGTGAGAGGAAATATAAAACCTTACACCAAAGAAAAGACTAAACTACCCCTAATTAATTAGACAAAGATAATATACATTCTTAACACCCCCTTGAACTCATGAAAGGAAGCATTGAGATTTAAAAGTTTGTCAAGAAGAAAATGAAAACACATAGTGGTATGCGCCTTCGTAAAAAAGTCAACTAACTAGATAGTAGAAGAAACAAAAGGCAAGGAATAGTCTCAAGTTGAAAATAGGGGCATAGAAAATGATAATCAGTTTCGATATGCTTGTGGAAAATAGAATTGTGTGCAATCTAAATGACATTCTTGTTGTCACAATACATGGTAATGGAGTAGAAAATGACCCTCCTAAAACAACAAGCAACAATCTCAACAAAGCTATATCTAATGTAGTTGTAGCCATAGCATGATGTTGAGCATCAACTATAGAACGAGTAACAACAGTCTGTTCCATGTTTTTCTAAGAGAAGGCTATAATTTGGAACGACAGAGAAACCAGTGGTGGATTCTGATCCATGAAATCATTTGCCCGATTAATATCAGAAAAGACATGAAACTTTAAAGAAGACGTGGAAGAAAACAATAAACTTTGATGCAAAGTCCCTTGAAGATATCTCAAAATGTGAACAACTGCAGTTCTGTGAACTATGGTCGGAGAAGAGACAAATTGACTCTCAACATGAACGACATAAGCAATATCAGCTTGTATAACAGTGAGATATACAAAAATACCAACAAGAACCCAATATATAGCAGGATCATCTATAGGGATACCATAAGTAGAAGTGTGTACACATTAAGCTCGATAAGAGTCTCAATAGAGTCTGTTTTACAAGCTCTATGGATAACATTATTTGCATACTTTGATTGAGAAAGAAGATTACTCTTAGGAGACGAAGTCACTTCAATACCCAGAAAATATTGGAGAGGAATAAAATATTTCATCTCAAATTGCTGCTGTAACTGAGCCTTCAAGACTGAAATGCCTTTGTAATCACCCCCAACAATATCATCTCATATCATCATTATATAAGAGAAGATTAGTTTGACCCGCGGAAGTAGAATGAATAAAAATAGCATAATCATAATCATTTAAATGAAAGCTTAAGTCATAGATTGAGGCAAAGAACTTCTCAAACTAAGTCCTAGGAACTTGCTTGAGACTATATAAAGCTTTTCTCAGTTTTCATACCTTCCCCAGAACATGAGGGAGACTAGGAGGAGGAACCATGTAAACTTATACTAAATCATCATTTAGAAAAGTATTATTGACATCCATCTGAGACAACTTCCATTGAAGAGTGGTTGTATTGTAATTGAAGTATGAATAGTTTTCATCTTTGCAACAGGAGCAAAAGTTTCCTCTTAATCAATGCCATATTCTTCAACAAAATCCTAAGCAACCAAACGAGTTTTGTAGCATTCAATAGAGCTACTAATCTTAGTTTTAATCTTATATACCCTTTGATAACGAACAACATGTTTACCAGTAGTAAAAGCACAAGATCCCATGTCTCAGTTTTATTCATTGCTAAAAATTCTTCATTCCTAACATGTTTCAAAATATGATCAAGATAAGCCAGCTTATAGGCAGTAGGTTCAAACAAAGAGTGAATAAAAGATAAAAATGAACAAAAATTAGAGGAATAATAAGAGTTGGAAAATTAAAGACGATGATGACAGTTATGAATACGGTTAGGATAGTGATAAAAGGGAGGATTTGCATCATCAAAAGTTGACAAAGACACAACCGAAAGAGGTAAAGAAGATGTACCAGCAAAGTAGTTAGTCTTGTCAGTCTTGCCTGCCAATGAATTAGCCTTATTCTACGACACAAGTGTGAACAATAGGAGGATTCAATGATTGAAGATTGAGACGAAAAGAGAATGTTAGAAGTGAGCATGTCATGAACATATGAATCCTAAAAATATATTTAGGGAAAGGGTCAATATAAATAAGATTTGATTTATTGAAAATGTCAGAAGTAGTAGGAATGGGAAAAAAATATATATATATGCTCAAGAAAGATCACATATCTAGACAAACACAATCTTTTGGCAACAGGATCATAACGATACCTAACCTAAAGAAATACACACATAGCATAATTCGTAACTAATTGATTTTATTCAGCTTTGGGAAGAATAATAAAACAAGTGCAACTAAATTCAAATAATGAGAAGTTGTTAGGAGGTTTACCACATAACTAAAAGACATCATAATAAGGATCAAAATATCGTTTCGGTGAATTATTTCGGTCAATAAAAAAATGTAAACGTTTTGAAAATGTTTAAGAAACATAATGGAAATAGATAAAAAATTTAGTGATTTATTTTCAAGACATTTCAAAGTATTGGTTTAAAATATTTAAAGATCTTGAAACATCTCGAAACATTCCAAAACATTAGTGTAAACATACTTAAACACCTAGTGGTTGGTGTTTGTGATCCTGGTTGCATTAGGCTTAGATTAGAAGATGGGAGAGAGAAGGTGGCTTAGAATAAAAAGATTTGAATACGTTTTCTGTCTTTAATTATACAGAAGGACAACTCTGGTACTACACATGTGAAGTGCTAATGTCATAAATTTTGCTTTGATCATCCTAATGGGTAACTGTTATTTTACTTGAAACCCAAAGGGGTTGAGTGTAACTATCTAAACTTCAAGGGGTGTTTCGGGGGTTTTTCTTGTTAGGAAGGGTCTTGGTGGTGGAGGTCGCTAGTGCAGGGGCTGGTGGTGGTCCTGGTTGTAATAGGCTTAGAAAAGAAAGGGTGGGTGGGATTGGGGATGGTGGTGGTGATGGTGATGGTGATGGTTTTGTTTTTATTTTCTTGTAAATTTTCAGTTTTATTTTTTTATATTTTTTCATTTACTTTTATATAAAGTAAAACAGGTTTTTTGATTTTTTTACATTTTTCTATTTTGATTAAAGTAAAGATTGAATACATTTTTTATTTTATGTATATGTATAGAGAAGGACAATTCTGGCACTACACTTGCAAAAATGCCAACATCATACATTTTGTGTCAATCATCCTAATGGGTAATCGTAATTGTTATTTGACCTGAAAGCCAAAAGGGTTGAATGTAATTACTTGAACTTCAAGGAGTGTTTTTTTGATTTCTCCGATAGCAAATCAGCATTTTTCCTCTATAGGGCTTTGAAACACCAAATGTAATGTCTTAATTACACAATTTTATGTTGTCAAGCTCATTTTCCATTATACGACTGAATATGTTAAGTCTTTCTTGTTTGTCTATATTCCAGTTATGCCGATGCAAGTGGAGCTGGCAAAGATGTTTACGAGTTTGTAAGTTCCTAGTATAATTGAATTATATCATCTATGATTATCTGACTTTGCTGCATTAGCTGTACTTCTTTATGGGTTTTTCATTCGGTCGTTCATTCATTGCTGGCAGAAGATGTGTAAGTCTAAGAATACACTTATGCAATCTATGATTATCTGCTTTAGGTGCAGTAGCTATACTTTTTGTGGGCTTCCCATTCGTTTATCCATCAGATTATGTTTCAAGTCAGAATAACTTTAGCCAACTTTGTGGGTTTACTGAACGGTGTGGTTTTGCCTTGCATAACTAATGCCATATTTTCAGTTTGCTCTCTTACATTAGGATTCTTTTCCTATTTTATATGACCTTTTTTGGACTTCCAGTTTCTATGTTTCTTTTTGGCTACATAATTATAATGGTGGCGACTGTATTTTGCCGCTTATTTATTCTATCACAATGCATGCCTGGTTTGATTTGGATGTATGTTGATTGTTGACATAAGTCTCCCTGTTTAGGTCAAGTCCATTGGGAAATTTAAGGAGACAAAACGAACTGAAGGGATATCCACATCAGATATAATAATGAGGATTGTCAAAGACTACAATGAATATGTGATGCGCAACTTGGACCGAGGATACTCGAGAAAAGAACTTGGGGTTAGTTATGTGAAGGTATACTCCTACTCATGCAGTAACAAGTGCACATACCATTCAAGTTCATTAAAGCTTTTTTTTTTTTAATTTTGTTCTTCAGCTGGCTTCTTAGTATCTTTTCCTGTAAGAGTGCTGATCCTACTCTGTTTTATCAGGAAAAGAGGTTGAGAGTGAACAGGGGGTTAAAGACGTTGCAAGAGAAAGTGAAAAAACAACAAGAAAAAGTGGGAGAGATTCGAGAGAAGGTATGCATGTCTTGAAAAAGGCGATGATTTTTTTTTGAGCTTACAAGGGACAAAACAGTGATATGATGACTTTCAATTTATTTTGGGTATCAAGGGTATTTTAGCAATCTTAATAATCCAGGGGTCATTTAGATCAAGGGTTTTTGTCATTTGATCTAACTAAGGAGTTAGGAAGGAGGAGAATGATATGGAAGTGGAAAGGGATTATAATAGACAAATCTAGGCGGTTAAATGTGGTAGAAAGTTATAACTGGTTACCTGTGGTAGAAGGGTCGTTATAGGTGATTGAATTGAATGAAAGAAACATGAGANCAAATCTAGGCGGTTAAATGTGGTAGAAAGTTATAACTGGTTACCTGTGGTAGAAGGGTCGAATATCCACTAACTTAACTTACTTTCTTTGTACTCTATAATCATTACCTGAACATATTAACCACTAATAACTACGAATAAAAGGGAGAGGACACCAAATTCCGTTATGTAGTGCCTATTTATTTTTCTTTGATAAAGTGGTATTTCCATGAGCTAGTTCTGTGAGCCAAGTTTGAAGACTAAGGCTACATGCCACCGAGACTTCTTGATCACCATGTATATTGGCTTCAAGCTATGGCTATACATGTCATAGTATTGAATTTTTTTTAATAAATAGTAAAGTGATATTTGAACTGTTGATTACTAAGCCTTTGTTTGAGGTCTTTCTTTCTCAGGGTCAATGGGGAGCCCCATTGGTCTTGGACATAGGTCACAGGCTGGAGTCTTACATGGAAATTGCTAGTTGTCTGAACATCAGATCTATCCAGCTTTCTGCCTTGAATTAGTTCATTCCGCTCCAGTGATACTTGTAGCTTTGGCTTCTTTACTCTGGGCTACATAATGTTTATTGGTTGTAGGTCTTTCCAGTAGACAGCATTGTTGCAGTCCGGTTATGTTGAATTTACTGTCATAACCTTCATTGTATTATCCTAGCAAGAATACTTAGAAAAGGTTACATTATTGGCCCCTCCCTCTATTATTGATTTTAGTTTCAAAACTAAGTGGAGATAAACTAAGCCATTTGGATTAGAAGTGTGTGGGTGTCAATATAGATGATATGCAGATACTAAACTTTGGACAATGGTGAAATAGTTGTTTTAAGATAAAATGTGCAAGTTCAAACTAATATCTGATGCATGGAATTTAGGACCTTCCCGAATTCTTCTACATTTTCCTACCACATCACTTCGATTATTGAATACAAATTATAATAAATAATAGGGTGATAGAAATAATTTCTTTAAACAAATTTAATTGAGTGGTAGTTAATTGGTGGGGTATAGGGATGGTTGCATGGGGCATGTGACACAATGTGATTTGATCAAATCTTTTGGGGTATGATTATATAAATGAAAATTTTAACAAAAAGGAAAATAGGGAGGGAAGGCTTCTCAAGTTGTCTCTCCTTTAAATTTATTGTAATAATGTATAGTACTGATTAGATATTTTGAATTGGCTATAACATAAATTTATATTTGTTATTCATGTAGTATTATGGTAATAACTACATTTCATTAAATAATGCCAGATTTTATTTTGGGCTGTCTAGACTTTATTTTCGTTAAATAAGTGCATGCTATTTGGAACATCTAAAACTATCATTCGGTGTTATCAGAAGTATATCTCAGAAAATGGCAAGATGCTAAGGCCCTCTAAAATTTCTTTGAATTCTTTTTTCTGATATAAAACGTCAGCTTTAGTGGTGAAGTTTGTAGTACTTGTGAACAGCCATGCTTTGCAAACTTATANCTAAGGAGTTAGGAAGGAGGAGAATGATATGGAAGTGGAAAGGGATTATAATAGATAAATCTAGGCGGTTAAATGTGGTAGAAAGTTATAACTTGTTACCTGTGGTAGAAGGGTCATTATAGGTGATTGAATTGAATGAAAGAAACATGAGATATTAGTAATGGACTTGTAATTAACCACTAATAACTACGAATAAAAGGGAGAGGACACCAAATTCCGTTATGTAGTGCCTATTTATTTTTCTTTGATAAAGTGGTATTTCCATGAGCTAGTCTGTGAGCCAAGTTTGAAGACTAAGGCTACATGCCACCGAGACTTCTTGATCACCATGTATATTGGCTTCAAGCTATGGCTATACATGTCATAGTATTGAATTTTTTTTAATAAATAGTAAAGTGATATTTGAACTGTTGATTACTAAGCCTTTGTTTGAGGTCTTTCTTTCTCAGGGTCAATGGGGAGCCCCATTGGTCTTGGACATAGGTCACAGGCTGGAGTCTTACATGGAAATTGCTAGTTGTCTGAACATCAGATCTATCCAGCTTTCTGCCTTGAATTAGTTCATTCCGCTCCAGTGATACTTGTAGCTTTGGCTTCTTTACTCTGGGCTACATAATGTTTATTGGTTGTAGGTCTTTCCAGTAGACAGCATTGTTGCAGTCCGGTTATGTTGAATTTACTGTCATAACCTTCATTGTATTATCCTAGCAAGAATACTTAGAAAAGGTTACATTATTGGCCCCTCCCTCTATTATTGATTTTAGTTTCAAAACTAAGTGGAGATAAACTAAGCCATTTGGATTAGAAGTGTGTGGGTGTCAATATAGATGATATGCAGATACTAAACTTTGGACAATGGTGAAATAGTTGTTTTAAGATAAAATGTGCAAGTTCAAACTAATATCTGATGCATGGAATTTAGGACCTTCCCGAATTCTTCTACATTTTCCTACCACATCACTTCGATTATTGAATACAAATTATAATAAATAATAGGGTGATAGAAATAATTTCTTTAAACAAATTTAATTGAGTGGTAGTTAATTGGTGGGGTATAGGGATGGTTGCATGGGACATGTGACACAATGTGATTTGATCAAATCTTTTGGGGTATGATTATATAAATGAAAATTTTAACAAAAAGGAAAATAGGGAGGGAAGGCTTCTCAAGTTGTCTCTCCTTTAAATTTATTGTAATAATGTATAGTACTGATTAGATATTTTGAATTGGCTATAACATAAATTTATATTTGTTATTCATGTAGTATTATGGTAATAACTACATTTCATTAAATAATGCCAGATTTTATTTTGGGCTGTCTAGACTTTATTTTCGTTAAATAAGTGCATGCTATTTGGAACATCTAAAACTATCATTCGGTGTTATCAGAATTATATCTCAGAAAATGGCAAGATGCTAAGGCCCTCTAAAATTTCTTTGAATTCTTTTTTCTGATATAAAACGTCAGCTTTAGTGGTGAAGTTTGTAGTACTTGTGAACAGCCATGCTTTGCAAACTTATATTCTCAGTACATGACAAGATGCTAAGGCCTTTAAATTTTCTTTAGAATTCTTTCTAATACAGAATTTAGCTCATGCACTAAAGTTTGTAGAGCTTGTAAACAGCTACGTTTGTATGAACAATGTGAGACGTAACTAGGCTTTATAGGATTTTTTGGTTGTAGAATGCGAGTTTTGTATTCAGCTCAGTTGTTTTTTCGGCAACCTGGGCGTTTGTCTTTGAATTTCTCTTGAAAAACTGAGAGAATATTGTAGGACAAATACAATTGTTCGAAAGATAGTTGAAGCATGTTGATTGGAAAGATTTTAGGTTTGGTATGCGTTGAAAATACAAAGGCAAAATTAGATTTTAGAAAATGCAAATCACTTATGCATCAACTGAGGATCAAATTTTCATTTCAGGGTATTGTTTTGGCTGGCTAGAGGTGTCTGGAAGCATGATTTAAATTGTGACAAGAAATTGGAAATGCATGGGAACCTTTGGAAAGATTAAGTTAAACATGTTTTTTATACTAACAAATGAACAGAAGATTAATTAAGTACATCTTAAGCCTACTAATGGGATCTGTTTTAGTGGTCTACGGTATGGTAGTACCAGAGAGCTTAATATACACGAACAAACTCACGGGTCTGACTTTATTTATGTTACCTCAAGTATTGAAGTTGGCGGTTTATTTGGAGAAGTGTAAATGAAGTATAAACAAGTAATATCTTATAGTATCCAGTCAATATGATCATCTTGTATTCCATGTGATGGATCATTTAATGATGGTTGGTCTCATGGGGAGTACTGATCGGGCCACTAACCATTGCTTGGCGAGGCTCATTTTATGGTGAATGAGTAGGAAGAAGAAGATCACACATTTCTGCCCTTTCTCTTGTACTTCTCCCCGTCGTGTATTAGTAGTTGTTTTCTGTCAAAAAAAGAGGGGCTTGGATCATAAACCAAAATGTCCCTGTTTTGGACAAAACCTATGATTTTTAAATTTCTAGGCCTTTCTGTGTTCTCAGGGGACTTCTTGCTTTTAGCGAGGACGGAAATCTTGTATTGATTAGGCGGAAAAATCAATATAACTGTTGGGGTATTACGGACTCTTACTGTCTACAAGAAGAGAGATAGATTGGGTCATTTCTCATCGGTGGAGCAGCATGTGTGATATGTATACTCCTCAAAACAAATGTTCTGGCTTTCAAAGGATGAGTAAGGGAGGGGGATGAGGAAGGGACAAAGCCATTGGATTTGAAAGTTTAGCCCTACCTATGATAGAGTATCCTTTCCCCGCCGTGGGCATATAGAAACATGGGTAGAGGAAGCCTCAAAAAGCAAAGGCTGAGTTGAAGATCATGTGATTGGCACCAAGTTGGTGGCTTACTTGTCCACTTTCACCCTTGTCAACTAATGGGGAAGTTTAAACAATTATGAGAAGTTGTAGAGGATAAAAACTAATTTTTCTGGAAAAAAAATTAAATTAATGGTGTTTAATTGGTGAGAGAGTGGAAGAGTGATTATAGGAGCTAAGTGTTGAATGGTGATTGGAGGGAGTCTTAGTTTTTAATGAAAAAATCAAAATTCTAAGAATCTAGGAAATAAGGAGGGAAGGATTCTAAAGTCATCTGCTCCCTAATTTGTTTGTTATATATATAGATTGGTTCCGTATTAATAGGTTGAGAGTGAAAAAATTGATCTATCTTTACTTCTGTAACCAATCATAAATTTTTGCTCCATACTGCATGAATAGTTGTTAACTTCATCGACCATTATCATATTTATCATCGTAAATTTGCATTGCCAATCTATGAAACACGGACACGGATACGAGATACGGATACGACACAACATAGACACGCCAATATGACATTTCTTTAAAAGTAGGACAAAGACACATTGGGGACATTCTAAAAAAATTTGCATTTTATATATAACATTATATAATTTATTGTAAATAAAGTGATAATGATATACAATTCATAAAAGATTTAGTATTTTATGATAAATAAATCTTCTAGTCATCTATGTGAATTTTTAGACTAAAACATCCTCATAATAGTCAAATTTTTTTGTAGGTAATGTGTATTTAATATATAATTTAAATAATTGTTCTTCTTTTCTCAATTCCTCTTTTTTAAACCTTTATTGCATCTTTTGTTTTTATTATTATATTTGGAGTACAACTTTAACATGTCTAGTATTAGTAATTATATGTTATCAAATTTTTAAGTTTTGTCAATCACGTTTAACATATGTTTATTGTTTAGTAGTAGACATGTTCGATAGAAGTGTCGGACACATCACCAATGAAGTGTCAGACGTCTGTCTGAAATAAAAATTTTATCATTTAATTATAGTGATTTATAAAAGAGTATCAGACACGTGTCCGAGAGTATCCGAAGAATGTTGGCGTTTGACACGTGTCCGACACAGATACGTCATCTTCTCGAGAGTGTCCGTGCTTCATAATTGCTAGTTGCTACCGTGTGGATCGTCATCCCAATCCTTAGCATTGGTAGAAAATTCAAATTGGCAATGGTAAAAATTATGGCTTCAAAGAAGATATGCATATGGGTGAGTCATCTTGATGCAAAGCATGTAGAAGTGTTTTTACAAGTCCTTGAACATCTTACAAAGACCAAAATTAGACATTGCATGTGGTCATCTAATCAAATTATTTGTGTCTTTTTTTTTCCAATTCTTTTGGGTCTGACTTGTTTTCTAAGTTAGGCGTGTAAGTTTTAATTAAGGCTCAAAGGTATGTTTTTATTGTTTAAACTTGTGGATTTTAAGTGGGCGTATGACCTTTGAAGCGTTGTTTGATTGTATTTTCCTCTTACGTAAGCTGCACTAATTTATTGCCGTTACATTAGTTTTAAATAGAGGGCTAAGATTGAATATTTCTTGGGAGAAATTTAGAGTCTCATAATGGGACTAATCCAAGTTTTATTAAGCAACTTTTGGGAATCATTCCTCTCTTTTGGGGATTCAGTGTGAGTGTTTGAGTTAATCTTTTAGCTTAATTTAGCTTTCTAATTCTCGTTAACGGATTTTCCTTTTTTGTCATATGCTAATTGCGTTACATCTTTTGCTTCTATGTTTCGTTAGCAATATAGTTCACTAGATCTCATAATTGACCCATTGCTACCATGGCATCATTTTTTTCCTCCCTAGTCTTTTGAAATTTCATATTTCTCTAGGAATTTTAATGAAAGAGAAAATCTTTTAAGTTCTTAATCGATAGCTATTCAAACTATTGAGTCCTCAAACATGATTTAGAAGTTCAAGGCATCTTTAAGGGATCAATGATGTGTGGTTACTTGTAAATAAGAAGCTTAGTAAAAATGAAATGAATGGAAAGAAAGGCCGTTATCTTTTCTTCACCCATAATAGCGTATCTTTTCTAAAAGTACGATAGATTGTATGTATTATTTGTTCTTTATATTGCTCTAGTGTGTCAAATTATAGAACAAACTATTGTTGATGTTAGAACATCTAACCAAAAACCAATTAATAATGGAGACTCTTTAAGCATAAAAAGCAACCTTGGATGACACTAATCATTTGATGTGGGCTGCAAGCTCTCTTTACACCTTCCTTCACGTGGGATTCGGGCTTGCGCGTGTGACTACCAAACAAACAGACAACCATGCTGACCAAAAAATTCAGATGGGTAAGAGACTTAAGTCACTTAACCCACTGATACCCAAGGTTCTCCTCTAATACCATGTTAGAACATCTGCCCCAAAACTAATTATTTATGAGTGGATAGACCCCTCAAGCAAATAAACTAGTTTTGTGTGATCCTAATCATTTGTTGTGGAATATAAGCTTTCTTTACACCAATGATCGAAATATCGTTTCAAAACTGTCGAAACGTCCGAAACGTTTTCGTTTTCTAGGAGACCGAAACAAAACAGTGATGAAATTTAAATTTTGATATTTCGAGATATTCTATAATATTTTTAAATGTATTATAATATTTCAATGCATTTGCACAATTGTTTTAGAATATTTCAAAGTATTTTAAGATATTTTGATATATTTCCATCAATATTTTAAAAAAATAATTCTTAAATTTTTTATTTTTTTTCATTATGCTTTCAAAACGGGTCGAAACGTTTTTGAAACACGTTGAAACATTTTCGTTTCCTATGTGATCGAAACGATATTTTGATCCTTACTTTACACCTTCCTTCACGTTGGACTTGGACTCGCACATGGGACTACCAAACCTACAAATAACAAACATGCATGTCGAGAAATGCAAGTGGGTCATTTCCCACTCAAGGATCAACTTAGATAGCATGCTAGAGCTTTCAACTTAAAACCAATTTATAATGATTATAGAGTCCCTTAAGTATATAATCAATCTTGGATGACCCTAATTATTCGATGTTGGATACAAACTCTTTTTTATACTTAATTGGTGATCGATTGAGTGATTTTACTCTGTTGTGAATCACTATGTATTATATTTGGGGGTTTTGGTTGGAGTAATAGAGTTAAGATCTTATGAAGATGCGTGGTATTAGCACTTGATGTGGGTGGTTTGCTTGGAAAGAAATGGAAGGATTTTTTATGGTAGAGAGCCTTAATTGGAAGTTTATAGGTCAAAATGTTCTTTCCATCTCTTTAGACTTCAACAATAAAGTCTTTTGGTGGTTTCCACTTGAGCAGAAGTTTGTGGAATACTATGACACATTTAAACTTTCCATTTGGTTTCTTTGTGGTCTACTTTGTTTTCATTTTACTAGTTGTACGTTTAAAGGACGCCTTGTCCTCTTCTAGATTCCTTTTTCTTTATTGTTGTTTATAATGTTTTTTGGTTTATCATTGAAAAAGACAATTTTTGTGGCCACTATGGTGTTGGATCGCTGCAATGAAGGATTTTGGTGGTGGTTGTTGTTGAAGATGAAGTTTAAAGATTTGAATTTAAAATAACGAACCTGACTTCTTCATTTTGAAGAAGATAATAAGTCATCGCTGGTTGTCATTGTCACGCATGCACCTTGTTTGGGCTAGTTCGTCTTTCTGACCAACAGGAAGTCTGTTGTTGACGTTTTAAATATGAAGTTAGGGCATCGAGTACAAAATTTGTTGCCTAGACCATGGATTGCGATTTTTGTGGCCACTATGGTCTGTGGTATGCGGTACGACACTTTCTTAGTTATGTGGTACGATGGAGGTAGTTTTAGCTAATACAATATTTTGGGTTGCAATTCGTTTGAAACTCTTATCTAGATTGTTTTCACTACTATATATTATATTTCATAGAACATTCATAAACACCAAGCCAGTTACTATTTATCTTATATTTGTGCTTGATTTTTCGTTACGTATGACAATGTATAATTATAAATCTATATGCACGTAGTCAATTAATATGTATTTTATATTTGTGTTACACGCTCTAAAGCAAATTGATTTAGCGTTAGTATTACAATTTGAGGTTGTACATTTTGATGATCTGGATCAATGTATTCAGATCGTGGGTCGTTAGGAATTTAGTCAATTGTGACTGATTTTTCAATAGTTGTATGCCAACAGTGTCATCATCTATAATAATCATATTATTAACACAAATTAAGAGAATAATAGAACCTAAAAAAGTGGGCCATAAAAAGAGAGCAAAATCATAGGCACTACTGATATGAAAACCCAAGTCATAGTTGACTAAAAAAAACTGGCAAATCATGCCCTAGGAGCCTGTTTAAGGCCATATAATGTCTTGTGAAGTTTGCACACCTGACTAGAATTTTGAGATAATTCAAGAGGAAGAGGTACAAACACTTTTTCAATCAAATCTCTTGAGAAAGACATTTTTCACATCCATTTGTGAGAGACTCCATTGACGGATAGTTTGCACTGCAATCATAGTGCGAACAATGGTCATATTAGCAATTGGAGTAAATGTCTTCATAATCTATGCCATACTCTTAAGCAAATTCTTGGGGTACCAATTAGGCTTTCTTTCGTTCCACGAAGTCATCAGATTTGATCTTAATTTTATAAATCCACTTTTAACCTGTCGCGCATTTGTCAGGGTAATAACACTAACTCCCAGGTGCCAGCCTTATGTAAAGTAGTAAGCTTCTCATTCATACCCTTTTTCTAAAGAGGATCAAGAACAACATCCTTTTAGGAGGTATGTTCACAAATAGAGTATATAGAAGTTAAGAAAGAACAACAATTAGAAGAATAGCAGGAGTTAGAGAAATCAAATCGATTTGGACATTCACGAGATCGCTGAGGGTAGTGAGGAACATGATCCACATTGTAAGAATCTAATTGAGTTTCTGTAGAGGTGGAATGCACATCTGTAGAAGAGGTAGTTGAGTCCTATGCAGTGTTATTTAAGGCATAAAATGAACCGAAGCGAAATCGGCTACCTGAGGCGAAGCGAGTGGGGAAGTGAACAATTTAAAAACAAGGAAATAGTTTAGTTTAATTACAGAACAAATGACTGGAAAACATAATACAACAGTTCTAGAAACAAAACGAACCTTAATGACAAAATTCAAGAATATAATCAAACAAAATAATAAACCAGTAAGCAGCAAATAAGCATAGCACAACATAACAAATAAACATAACACAATAGAACAAATGACAGAAAAACAGAAAGATAGTTCTAGCAAAAGCAGCAAAACCATCACTGCAGGAAAAGAAAAAAACATTAGGACTCCAAGGGTTCCCAATAAAAGCAGCATCGCAGCCAAAAATAAAAAATAAAAAATAGACACAAAGGTCTAGAAAATCAGAAGAAGAAGAGAACATAACGTCACTATGAGCTTCCCAGATGCAGTGAACTTCCCGGTTACTAGTGAGTGTCACAAGATGGGGAAGGATCAAAAGAACAAAAAGAAGAGAAGAGGACAAAAAATTAAAATTTAAGTTAGGAGTTCGCTTCGTTTCATAGGCTCGTTTTTTCCTTGCTTCTCTAAAGGTCACTCTGCCTAGGCTATTCCAGGCAACCTCGTTTCGTCTCTCACCTTGGCACTCTTTTCAAAATATTGGTTCTGCGAGTATAAGTATATATAATAGGGAGACGGTTATAGACAAATCAAAAGAGGGCAAATTAGAGACAATCATATCAGTAACATAAGTGTCAGAGTGAACATCAATAAAAAATTAGTCATAATAATTGTGATTATATTTATGTAAATTTGAAGAAGTAGATGCAAATATAAAATAACGGAATATGCTCCATGAAAACAACATGCTAAGAGACAGAGTTTGTAATCAACATGATCATAACAACAATATCCTTTTTAAATTTCACCATAATCAAGAATGAGCAGAAAATGCATTCAACATGAACATGTAGAATGTATAGTACGAAGAGCACTAGGAAGTAAGACAAAACACGTGCATCCAAACACTGGTGAGTAGAAATAATTAGGTTGCTTATCACATAACTTTTCAAAGGGAGAGATTTCAGATGTGATGACAATGGGAATGCAATTAAGAAGAACTTGGGTCACTTGCAAACAACAAGAGAGAACGTTTTGTCTCCATAATATGTCGATGTTTGTAATTTGCTATCTCATTTAGTTAGGTGTGTTAGTGCAAGAAGATTGT
Source organism: Ilex paraguariensis (assembly GCA_963454935.2). Lineage (NCBI taxonomy): Eukaryota > Viridiplantae > Streptophyta > Magnoliopsida > Aquifoliales > Aquifoliaceae > Ilex > Ilex paraguariensis. The sequence goes on from CAUOFW020002848.1 coordinate 722,363, forward strand.
CAAACAATGTCATTTGATTTTAGCTAACTTAGATCCATTACATCTAGAATTGTCATGACACTTTTAAGTTATCCAAACTACCATTAGAGGCTAAATATTTCAAACGAGACTGAGAAATATGACCAAAATAAGAATGTCACAAATAAAAACTAGAAGACTATAGACTCAAATGAAAAGAACACAAATCAATAGTAAAAACAGCAATATTTGGAACATGTAACTTGTCCAAAACATACAATCCTATTTTTCTATTACTTATCGTATTTAGCTTCTTGAAAAATAGATCTTGCACAACACAACCATAAGAAGAAAAGTGAACTGAAAATCCAGTGTCAAATAGTTGACTAATTGAAATTAAATTAAAAGTAAGTTGTGGAATATAATAAATATTAGGAAAAGTTAGCTGCGGAGAAATAATTGACNCTAATTGAAATTAAATTCAAAGTAAGTTGTGGAATATAATAAATATCAGGAAAAGTTAGCTGCGGAGAAATAATTGACCCAACACCGGCCAGGGACATTTGAGTACCATCGACTTCAAGCACAAATATAGAGAGAGAAGACAAGGTAAATGCAAATAAGAAAGAATCACTGGTCATGTGATGTATAAGACTTGAGTCAAAGACCTAGACGGTTCGAAATATGCTTGAAGGATCCCAAGTGAACAACCCTACGAAAGGAGAGATAGAGAGTACGAGGCTACTGAACAATCTTCTGTAACTGACCAAAAATTATAGTCAATTTTAAACTAATGGACTGACGAGAGTTAGAGTTTCTACTTGCCATAATTTCAGCAAATGAAAATTGTACAAGAAGAATCAAATCACATAAACCAAAACTAAACACAAAATCTAAAGCCTGGCAATCAGGTAACACAATCACAAGGGTATCAAACCAATACCCTAGAAAGAGCCCATCAAACCTACAAGCCAGAGAGCAGTGAATACAACAACAGCAGCTAGGGAATGAATCCTAACACTAGTGAAGAAAGACTAATGATACACACTGAAGAGAAGTCTGCCAGTGAAATAACAACGCAGAATCCCAACACTAGCGAAATAACAACGTAGAATCATAGCTTGTGATGGGGATAAGAGGCATAAAGAGGTTACCGGTGTACATATACAGATCACCGAACCTCCCAAACAACCCAAATTTTGTCCCAAATTAATTTAACAATCTTGCAAATCAAGTATCCACAACCAATTGAGGCTTCTTAGACGAGAATCTAGGAAGCACGGATACGGACACAGGTGTTATATCCGATACGATACGGATACGGGGATATAACAAAATTCCAAAATATAAGATACGGGTACGGTGATAATACGACTAATTAAAATAATATAACATATTTTTATATATATATATAATAACATTAATAATTAAATTGAGTAATTAATTAATATTTATAAGTGGACAAATGAACTAATATTAAATTTGATTAGTAGGTTAATATGTTATAGATAGTGGGTTAAACTAAATTGGGTAGTGGGTGACAACTAATAAGGTATAATTGTAATTTAACATAAAATATAAGAAGTCCAATGGTTATTTGTAAATTATTTTAGCAATTAGGACAAAGAAAAAAGAAAAGAAATAATGGGGGTTGAAATGTAAATAAGACAAGCAAAAAAAAAATGAAAAGAAAAAGGCAGCCCTTTATCACTTTTCAGCGACTAGGGCAAGCCAAATGAAAGTAGATATGCAGGCGGGAGAGAGAGAGAGACTTGAAGATGAAGATGATATACCTACTTGAAGAGGAGTTCTGTGGCTGTTGCTGATCAGGTACATCATCTTCTTCTCTACTTTTTTTTTTTTTCCCAAAGCCATGGTTGTGTCGTATCCCTCCGTATCACCTCGTATCCGTCATTCCTCACTGTTCAGGACACTTGTGGAAGTATCGAACACTTGTCCGGCAGTGTTCAACGCGTATCCATGTCGGACACATGTCCGACACCACCACGTCGACCCCTTGAGGAGTATTCGTGCTTCCTAGACGAGAATAAAGCAAAAAGAAAGCAATATAATCAATTTTGGTTAGTATGAATAGTAGCATCGATACTATTCATAGCCCTTAGAACAAACAAAAAACAGCAAAAGTCCAACCACTTGCCCGCAAATCACACAATATAAGCACCAAGAATCTCTAGTTGCACCCGTTCGGCTTTGGTTTGAAGCAAAGAAATTGAATAAAACAAGAAAAAATTCATGATCGAAAAATTGGTGCGATATTTTTGAAACATAGATAACCCTATCCAATAAACATGAAATTAAAAACAAAACACACCATGAGAATGCCCATGAAAAATCTAGTTGAGTGGTGTCTTCAACTGGTCAAAGATGTCATGGTAACGATGATGACATCAGAGTTAGTCCAAGATCAAATTCGTTCTCTAAAATAATAACTGTGATGTTAAATATGTTTTCGGATAGCATAGTGCTTTGATACCATGTAAACTTGGTTGAAAGAAAGGGAAATGAAGAAAAAGGTAGAGGAAATATGGTTACAACACAAGAAACTAGTGCAACATCAAAACCTAAGATATATAATTGAGGCCCTTATAGTAGGGTAGCATGCAATAAATAAATGACTAAACTACCCCATTAATACTAAGTATACTTGACTACTCTAACACAACTTTTAGTGCTTAGTTTTCAATTTTATCAAACATCACCTTAGACTAAAACGTATTTACTTTTGTCACTAGGGGTTTAATGCTATCCCCTTTTTATGGCTACAATTTTTTTTTCCAATATTTTATGGCTAAACCCAATTTTTTTCTATGACTGACATTTGGACCTAATGCATATTTGCTCAACCTTGCACTAGATTTGAATAATAGGCCATAGGAGATGCTTTTTAATCCAGACACCTCGAAGCCAGTTAGTTTCCTTCTCTTTTTTTTTTCTTTCCGATCTTTCTAATATGGACTGTGTTGATTTGATGAAAACTCGTTTGGCTGTAATGATCAGCATAGGGTTTAGTGTATGGTCTCAATTTAAGGGTATCATCGAGCCATTTTAGTGGCTCAATGCTGCTATCTACTACTGCTCTCACATTGCTTCACTTGACTTTGTGATTTATTTGCCACCGTTAAGGAGAGCAGTTGATGGTAAATGATTCTGGAGGATGCTAAATCTTCGCTACTCCTTAAGCTCTCACTTAACTAAAACAAAGTGAAAGGGTGTGGGAAGTGGCGGGCCAGCATATTTTTGTGTGCAATAATCTAAATCTTCAAATTAGTGCATGACGGTCCAATTTTAGTGAATGTCAAACATCGATGGAACAAAGCTTTCTTGAGTTGACTCGAGGGAAGGTGTTATTTGCAAGCTTTTGGGGATGTGTTTGTTGATCTTTGATAATTAAAAGTTGCCCTACAATAGGATGCCTTGTGTGGTCGATATGTCTATCTTTGAATGGGTAGTCATATAGCTTGATATTAGTCCTTGACCAAAGACTCCCTTGTTGAAGGAATGTTATGTAACAGATAACACTAGTTAATTCAGTTTTATTTAAGGTGTCAAGCGAACCGAAGCGATCAAGGCTCCTAAAACCTAGTAGAAGCGAGAAGCGAAGCGAACAGTGAAAAAACAAGTAAATATTTTAGAGAAGCAGAGAATCAGAAAAACATGAGCAGAATCAGAATCAGAGATGCAGCAGCAGAAGCCATAAACATAAGCAGAATCAGAAATAGAGATACAACAGCAGAAGCCATAAACATAAGTAGAATTACAAGAAGAATAAGGATAAGCAGTACAGAAATAGAATAAGTAGTTTAGGATAAACAGAATTAGCATACACAGAAGCAACATAAACAGAGAAGAAGAATCTCAGCCAAAATAAAACAGTAGCACAGAAACACAGAAACACAACCACAGAAGAAGAGCCAAAATAAAATAGAATTAGAAGCATAAGCATAGAAGAAGAAGTAGAAGCAGAAACAACCAGTAACAACAGAGAGGATGCAGAAGCAGAGAAGAAGAAAAAGAAGAAAAAAAAACAGAACCAGAACTAGTAGCAAAAGAGGAGAAGAAGGAGAGAAGAAGCAGAATCAAAAGAAAAAGGAGAGAAAATAACATACCTGGGTTCTGTTGAAGAAGAATACAGAAAGTAGCATAGAAGACGTAGAAGCAGAAACAGGTACTGAGCTGTGTTTTCTGTCGAAGAAGAATTAAAAAAAGTAGAAGAATAAGAGAAGAGGAGAAGGAGAAAAAAAAAAGACAGAAGCAACAATAAAGATGAAGAAGAAAAAGAAGAGTTGGAGCAAACCTGTCGGGAGTCGGGACTTCTTCGGGAAAGAGACAAGATTTCTTCAGGAGCTGCTCCAGTCTTGTTTAGGCAAATGTAGGGTTTCGGTGTTAAATATATTGGGATAAGGGGCAATCAGGTGTATGGGCATCTCACAATTTTATTCCAATTGCCCCAATTCAACGGTCTATAATAAGAATAAAGCAACTTTAAAAACTTTACAAAAGCGTCGCTTTTCTTGAATTTCGCTTAAGTGCAAGACACTCGCTTTTTTCTCGCTTCAGTCACATTTGCTTCGCCTGGGGTGCTTAAGGCAACAGACCCTCGCTTCGCTTTGCTTCTCACCTAGGCGAGCTTTTCAAAACACCGAGTTAATTTACACACCTGATTGGTTGTAGATTGTTTATTGCTCATGTTTCTTGGATGTGATATTGCAGATACAAACGGCAGCACAAACTGCCCGTGTGAATCGTAACATTTGGGTGGAGAATGCAGATCGTTTGGTTGCTGGTTTTCTTGAGATGTTTGAAGAAGGTTGCCATAAAATGGTGAGCACTCTCTCTCTCTCTCTCTCATATACACACACAGAGGGTGCAGACAGGACACACGTGTGCTCGTGGACATACATGCTCGTGCTTGTGCTGAAGGAGAAATGCTGAGCTTTCACCCCCAAACACACGTGCGGACACACACACACATATAGTCTTTCAGTTGTAGTTTGCTTGGTGATTTACTTTTCAACTCTTAATATACACGGTTTTTTTTTATTAGGGAACTGCCATTAGAGATCGAATTCAAGAACAAATAATGGCAACGGGTAATATGAGAGGACTCGTATATGAAAAAGAAGGTGATGACGACGTTGACTATTATTATGATGACAGTACTGATGAAGAGTACTACGACAATGAAGATGAAGAATAAGCTTCCTCAGTCGGTCATCCTTTGCCTCTGCTGGAATGTACTTTCTTGGGTGTGGTTGTAGATGTAATTTGCAAAACATAGCTTGTTTTCTTGGGAATTTTACATATATAAACAATAAATAAGGGTTATTGGCACATTGTTCTTTGAAAGATTTTAAAATTTTTGTTGTTCCCTTTAAAGATTAAAAGTCCCATCCTTTTTTGTCCCGATTTGGGCCACAAATTTGTGACAAAAGGGGTAAAAGGTGGCATATTGATACCATTTGAAGAAATTGAAAGTGTGTTTTTTAATCTTTTGAGGGACAAAGTGAAAGTTATATAATCTTGCAATGGGCAAAGTGTCATTCACCCTGTTAATAACTCTATTTGTTATAGATAATAACTATGTTATGAGAGAAGTTGCTTGTATAATGTTGGAAATAGAAACCAGGGATAATTGTGGTAGAAATACAACTTGAATCTGTCAAATCTACAAGACTGGAGACTATAGATTTGAAATCTGAGTGAGTTTTGCTGGAGTTGTTGAACATAAATGTCTGTTTGTAGGAGGATTATATTGCAGGTTTCCAATCTCAAAGATTTCCTGGTTCTCAGTGGGCTATGTCGTATTTGTATTTGATGAGTAATGTTTCACTTACCAAAACTTTGACCAAATTTTATTTGATACATAAAGGTGGGTGATTAAATCAGTCTTAGTAATTTTTTCTAGTAAGATTCACCATTCTAGCAATGTATATTAATTGTTAAGCAAAATTTGGTAAACATTTTCGTATGTACAGTATTTTTGGTTTTTTATTATTAAGAAAGATTAGGCATTCAGAGCCCAACAGAGACCTTGATTACTTCTTCCTTGGCCAGTTAATGAGTGAGTTTTGGATTGAATTTTGTCTGATCTAAAATTCTGTTTGAATCTAATGCGAGTACACAACGGATTTTGTTTTTACAATTTCTATACAAATGATTATTGGTTGACTTTGAGTCTAAATTAAAATAGGAATTACTCATCGTTTTGAGTAATTTTTTGTGAGTGTGTTTTATTTCATAAGGAGAATAATATTGTACATTTACATGATTAAATCGAGTAAGAGATGAATGAGAAAATAGACTCTAAAGTAATTATCTTGAAATGTTGAAAATAGAAATTGGGGCAATGTGGAATTTGACACCATATTGGTTGGGCAAAGATTTGATGAGCCTATATATACTCTAAATTTGCTCTAAGAATTAAACCCCAAGGGGCACCCCACTTTTGTGGACGGAGAGTTACACTATGTGCATCATTCGTCACAACCCGGCCAGGTCCGGCTTGGTAGTGTGGCTCATATCGAATTTTATATTTTTAAAGAAAATTTGTTTGCTAAATGGATTCTTAATTGCTTAACTTGAGTTTTAATTTCTACCTGTTGAAATTCAAAATTCCTATTAGTTTGGATTTAAATTTTCCTCCAATTTGAATTTGAAGTTTGTGTATGTTTATGAATTGGCAGACACGAATGGTCCTTGTATAATTTGATTTGCTGGGCAAACAAATTAGAGTGCTATATCTGTTTGCGTAAAGGTCATCCTTGGAAGCAGACTTCAAGATTTTCATTAGCACTAGTGTGGGGGTGAAATTTATCTTAAGGATAGTGTTAAATATTAGTCTTGATTTAAAATTTCATGTTGCGGTTCTGATCTGCATTCGGGTTAGTTTTATTTACTGCAGTTTTTATGTGTTACTGTTTTGTTCTTATGTGTTACTGTTTGGTTATTAAATACATATATATATATTTTTTTTGTGTTGTTTAGTATATTTGCATGTTTAATATTATTCCAGAATATAAGTAATATTATTCCAGAATCATGATATGTAATGCACCATATTGATATCGACCTCCCTACAATCCTTCATTACATTGTTTGGATAATACAAGATCAAGACCTAATGACTCTTATCAGTATCATTATTTCATCCAATGCTCTCTCACACATCATTGGCTACAAAAACTTCTAGAACACATCATTCCTCAATCTCTACGTCTAATATCCTGCAATTGAAAGTTAATATTACAATGGATGATGTTTCCATTCAAAAAATAAAGAAAATAATAAATAAATTAAGAGCTACTCAGTAATGTCTGTCAATGATGAAAATATACTCATTTATGCATTGAACGGATTACCGCCTCAATTCAATGCCTTTAAGACTTCCTTTCTATGAGGATCAAATCTCAACCACTTTCTTTAGAAGAACTTCATGTTCTTGTTTAAGTTAAGGAATCCGTCCTTTATAGGACAAAATCTGAATCAACATTATCCTATTGCAATGGATGCAATTCAACATAAGACCTTCAGTTCAAGGGAAGATGAGGCTTTTAAGCATATGGAAGAAATCAGGGAGGATATTGGACACAGAGGGGGAAAAGAAGGAAGATACGATAATTATCCTAGATATAATTAACAGTTCTTTCAGAAAATTCTTCATAACCAAACAATACACAAACATAAATCAAACAATTTCATTGTTTTCTCAGAGAGTTATGGTCATATAAAGTGCCAAATTTGCAACAAGAGAAAGCACTCTGCCTATTGATTGTTCTCACAAGATGAATTATGCCTATCAAGGCAAGAATCTTTGATGTATTTAACAAGCCAATGAATATGCCAACATTTGATCAACCACAGAGTACTTCTAACGTTTGGTTCAAACCATATCACTTTTGTTTTGATATCTCCTGCATTCCCATCTGAATACACCGGAGAAGACCAATTCTCTATAAGTAATGCTTTCCAATTTCTATTTCTCTAACAGGAAAGTAGTTTTGCACACAAATTCACATAACTTTAAATTTCAAAATGTTCTTAGGGTTCATGATATGACTTTAAATTTTCTTTTAATCCTTCAGTTATTCCTTGATAACAATTGTCTCTATATTTCATTCTAACAAATTTCACATCCATGACAAAGCCACAAGAAGGATCTTTTACCAAGGTTCCAATGAGAATGACTTGTTTCCTATCAGATCACTCCATCATTCTCCTTCTCTAGTAGCCAATTTGGGCAACAAGCCATCTAACATCTTGTGGCATGATCGTTTTGGCCATATCCTTCTAAGAAAAAAATATCAAAGATGCTGTCTAGTGTCATTTGTTAAATTCAGTTTCTACTTGTATTCCTTCTATTTGTAAACAATTATTGCATGGAAAAATGTCACATATATCATTTACTATGTCTCATTATCTAACTCATTCTCCCCTAGATATTGATTACACAAATGTTTGGGGCCATCTCCTCATTTGTCTTTTAATGATTTTTGTTTCTATGTTTTCTTCACTACAAGAAAAAATAATTTTTTCGGCATTAAAGTGCTGTTATGAAAAGTCTATTTGCCGTCATAAATATTTTTTTGGCAGCATTACCTCGTCATAATAAGTGTGGTCTCAAAAGGTTTTTACGGCAGTAACATTCTGTCTTAAATATTATTTACGGCAGCAAGACCCTGTTGTAAATAAGTTGTCACAAAATATTTGACACTTTTACTTTTATCACGGCGGCAAAAATATTGCCTCAAATACCACATTTGGCTGTTGTAAAAAATTAAAGGATTTGTTATGGCGGTTAATATACTGCCACAAAAAATTTGAAATTTTCTTTATGTTAAATGAAATATATTTATGACGGCAACGATGCCACTACAATTTTTTTTTTTTTAAATTATTATGGACTGTTAGTAACCAATGTTATATACTTTGAGCATATTTCATCACATGAATTTAAAGGTACACATCCGTACAATTACACAATTCAATATATAGATAAACACAAAAATAATATGACTAACATTTTCAAAAACATAGCAATATTTTCATATATAAAAAAAAATCTCATGAGTTAAACAAAATGTTAAATATGCACTTTTGCAAAACAAAACGATCTATGAGTACAAGAATTTAAAGCAAAAAGTTGAACATTCTTCCCGAGCCATCTACTCTTTCAGTGACACTTGAAAAAAACATAAAATTATTGTTACTATACTGAAATGATATTCATATACATGTATACAATAAATGACTAAAATAAGTTAGAATATAAATCAACAGAAGGCCACACAATATTTCTCTGAACAACTTGTCTAATTGTAAGAATACCTCGACAAGACCTTATCAAACACACATTTGGATCTCTTGCATTTTCAACAAATTCTTGCCAAAAATTTGATCCTAATGGAATTCCATCTATTTATGTCGATTGATCCATACTAATAATAAGGCTCTATGCCACTATGCATTTTGAAACTTTAGAATTAAGTAAGTCTACTTTGTCTCCAATCTACAACCAAAATAATGATTGCTCAACAAGAAAAATATATAATAAAAGTTAATATTACTTGTTTTGATGACTAATAATTATTATAAATGCATAATAGAAAAAATCCATGCAATTCACGGTAAATGTAATTCACAATATGTGACACATATTATCAATACATCACAAATACAACAATATACATTAATCAACATCATATTTATAACAACCATGATGAACTAAGAAATTGCAATAATTTATGTGTCGATGAACTCAACATATATGTGGACTACATCACAAAATATCACAACAATCAGAGATTTACTAATACATATCAACATTCAAAAACATGGAAGAAAACAAAATCCAACCATTTCTAACAGTCATAACAATTTTCATCCAAATAAGAACTATAGAATATAAGTCGTGAGACATGCGAAATTTCTAACAAATTTAATTGATGATAGTTTCTTGCAGATAACAATCATTTTATGGAGAAAAAGTGAACCTCATTGGTGGAACAATCTCATGTAACGTACACATACCTTGAAATAATCTATGTTAAATAATACTATCTTTCCTATATTCCCAACTACGATATGAATCTGTACCTATATTTGACATCAAAACTGTCATTAGACATAAATACGAAAATTAGAAGTTTTGTAGTGGTACAAGTTCATAAATCCTTAGTTTTGTAACCTAAATATAAATAATAATACAAAAGCTTATTAGTTGGCTGCATAGACAGAGTGGAAGTTCATCTCCCCTAGATTCAATATGCGTCCTTATTAAATCTGAAGCCTAAGACATGATAATATATCAAAATCAAAATCTACATAATTTTAAAATTTTAAATTACAAAATAGAATTTGTTATACTCATTCACCTGTCGGCCCACCATAGGGGCATTCATTTTTCAATTGAGATTCCAAAAAAGTAATTTTTGCTTCCATAAACTCACATTGTTTCTTTTTAACTGCTGCTCTACCTTCGCTCGCATCGTTTCTTTAAATTTTGGCAATTGTGGTAATGAATTAAAAATTAATAATTTTATAGGCAACAAAAAATTAATATCGTCTTTTAGTTTTTGATAGTTCTGTCAATCATGTAGGATCCCATAATAATTAAGCACTCAAAATAACCTCACACAAACAATAATCCAAAAAAAAAAAAACAAAACAAGATATAAAATCAAGAAAAAAATTATGAAATTGACGAAACACGTCAATGCTCAACATCAAAACAAAAGAATTGTGTTCATCACAGCTACTGTCCAAGACTTCCCAAAAGAAAAACTTTCACCAAGTCTTTTAAAGCCAAATCAATCTAATCATATTATAACTTTAATTAAAATATACCAAACTAACTAGAATATTCTATGAGTCAAAACTCTTGAACCTAATACCAAATAAATAAGGAATAAAACATTTGGAGAGTTTGGATCAAACTCCATTAGCATTAAAAAAAAAAAAGATTGAGCTTGGGCTTTAGACTCTAAATTTTTAGAAGGCCCATAATTTTAGATATATTACTAATCCAGAAAAAATTTAAATCCTTTAAATTTTAAACCCTACAAAAAAGGCCCCAAAAAATTAAGAAAAGTCAAAATTTTTATTGTAATAAATTGAGTTCATGATTCAATTGATAACTTTATAAACCTAAAATAAATAAATAAATAAATAAAATAAAAACTACTAAAAAAATCAACTCATATTTACTCTTATTCACTCTCTCTATGGAAAAATAAGAAAAAAAAAATTAAAATTAAATACTCTCTATGGTAAGAAACAAAACAAAAGTTAAATATTTTTTTCTTAGCAACACTAGCAAGTCTTTCTTCTGTCTCTCTCTTACATTATAAATTAAAAATAAATTATTTTTTTTAAAAAAAATTAATATTAAAAAAAAATTATTTTTTTAAAAGATTAATTATTAAAAATAAAAGGCCCTTATTTAGTGTTTTCGCTTTAGGNTTTTTTTAAAAAAAATTAATATTAAAAAAAAATTATTTTTTTAAAAGATTAATTATTAAAAATAAAAGGCCCTTATTTAGTGTTTTCGCTTTAGGTCTCAAATTTCCTTGAGCCACCCTAGTTCGTATAAAAAAAACACTCAACTCATACTCGATTCATTTATTAATTCGTTTCTAACGAATTAAGTCATATTAGATTTGTGTTGTATACGAATATTATATAAATGGTATATAAACGAGTCGTGTCTCGTATATTTCTTCTAATTGGTTTCAACAATACTTGATTCATTTATTAATTGTATCATGTCAGGTCCACTCACTTAATAAATAGGTGATTTAAGAAAGACCCAAATCCATGCACTAATTTTGTGGTCTTGTTAACAGGTTGTATCATATTTTGACATCCCTAATTTTGATACAAAAAATCAACTTTGTAGAGTTTAATTTTTTTTTCTTTGAACTAGAAATTGTATTTTAAAGTAAAAGTATGTAATTTTATAAAATATTACTTGTAACATGAAAAATAGTTGTGGCTTTTTAAAATTTTTCTTTAAATTATAAACTGTTTTATAATGTAAAACAACGTTTTAATGTTTTATGAAATATTATATGNTTACTTGTAACATGAAAAATAGTTGTGACTTTTTAAAATTTTTCTTTAAACTATAAACTGTTTTATAATGTAAAACAACGTTTTAATGTTTTATGAAATATTATATGTGACGGGAAAAATAGCTGCCACAAATACAAAAAATTCTTTTGAGTTTATGAAATGTTATTTGCAGTAGGAAAGACAGANTGTGACGGGAAAAATAGCTGCCACAAATACAAAAAATTCTTTTGAGTTTATGAAATATTATTTGCGGTAGGAAAGACAAATGTCTCAAATATAAAAATTTCTTTTGAGTTTATGACACTATTTACGGCAAAATAAATAGTTACCACAAATATTAACAAAATATTGATATAAACACGTTTTTTGTGACGGCAAACACAGACGCTACAAAAAATTGTCTCAAATATGTCTTTTGTGACGGCGAATACAGTCGCCGTAAAAAAATTGTCACAGAAAACTCTTATTCTTGTAGTCCTTTATTGATGATCATAGTAGGTATACATGGATTGATCCCCTAAAATACAAGTAAGATGTTCTTCACACATCATTTATAAGTTTAAACCTTACATTAAAAATCTTTCATCTGTTGAACTCAAAGTATTGAGGTCTGATGGTGGAGGGGAATATCTTAGTAATTCACTCCAAGAATACCTAGCTTCTCATGGTGTGTATCATCATAAATCTTGTCCTTATACTCCTTAACCAGATGGGGTAGGTGAAACGAAACACAAACATATAGAAGATACTGGCCTAAGTTTAATTTCTAGAGCCTTTTTTGCCACCCAACTTTTGGTAACACCTTTTGTTGCTGCAACATATTTGATCAATCATATGCCTACACCAACACTTTCTTAGCTTCCTCCATGAGAAAGGCTTAAGATAATAGGCATTTTAAATTTTTTGGATGTGCTTGTTATCCATTTCTTAAACCTTATAACAACCATAAAAGTCAATACAAAACCATACAATGTCTCATTTGGGTTACACATTTGACGACAAAGGTCTTTTATGTTATGATCATTCTTCTGATCACCTACAGGTTGCTAGAAATGTCTATTTTAATGAGACAATATTTCTTTCTGAAGCTTTAACTCTCAAATCCTCTACTTCAGGTTCAGGCTATGTGCTTTCTTGTAATTCCTCACCTCCAATTAATCACTTTTATTCTACCTCTTCGCCTTCAGTTCTTGGCCTATTCTTTCTTTTGATTCTTTTACATCACTCTTTCCTCGTACCAGTCCCTTTCTTTCTAGTTCATCTATTTCAAATATTTCTTCTAATTTCAATCTAATTCCTTTATCTTTACTTATTTCAACTGCACCTGCTTCAAATACTTTTCTTTCTTTTGGAATACCATCTAGTTCTTCCTCTTAGATTCCTACTAATCACCACCCTATGTAGACCAGATCCAAGCCTGACATTTAAAAGAAAAATGCCATATTCCATACTCGCTCTTTTACACCATTATTCTCTTCTTGTTCATCCTCACCCTCTCTCATCAATTGAGCTTTCTTCATCTGAGCCTTCATTCTACTCTTCAACTTCAAAGTAGCGAACATGGAGGGCGGCAATGACCTCTACATTTATAGCTCTTTGAGAACAAGGAACCTGGATCCTTGTTTCCCCTATACCCAATCAAAAAATTATTGGATGTGAATGGAGTTTTAAACTCAAATGTCATGTTGATAGCTCCATAGTTAGAGATACAAGGCTCGTCCGGTAGCCAAAGGGTATCATCAAGATATTGAGATTGATTTTGAAGAGACATTCCTGTTGTGAAACAACCAACTTTTAAACTTGTTCTTGCTGTAGCAGCTCATATGGTTGATCTTTTTCACAGTAAGACGTTTGCGATGGATTCCTTCATGATATACTTCAAGAAGATGTATATATGAGCCAACCACCAAGGTTCATTGACTCTATAATCCCTCGCTAAGTATAAAAACTCAATAAAGTTATCTATACACTTAAACAAGTCACTAGGGCTTGGTTTGAAAGATTTACAAGTCATCTTCTTACCTTTGCCTTTCAAGATTCAAGAACTGATTCATCTTTGAATATTAAGACTTCAGGTGCGTCTACTACTCTTTTATTACTGTATGTGGATGACATTATTTTGATAAAGACATGTAAACTTGGAAAATATTGTATCTATTTTTTTGATAAATGGACCTTGTACATTTGGAGTTGCTTAAGTGTTTACATTTGACCTTGGAAGGTCATTGGTAATGCAATTGAGACATGTTATGTTTTGAAATAAAGAAGACTCTACTGAAATTTTGTTAAAATTGATTCACTGGAGCCAAGGCCTGATATAAATTAATAAGGCTTAAAGAGTAATAAGGACCTCCGGGAATTTGGGGCATCACACCAAGAATTACCAGTGCCAAATTCTTTTGTCAACGGTTAATCAAAGATGTTTACAAATCAACTATGTGTTCAGAATCAATTACTTCAATCAACAAAACAACACTAAGCATTAACACATCGCTAGGGTCAAAATTACCTTTTCATGGGTGATAACCCCTCCTCCGATTAAGTCAAAATTAAACTACTCACACATATTGCACGNATTACCAGTGCCAAATTCTTTTGTCAACGGTTAATCAAAGATGTTTACAAATCAACCATGTGTTCAGAATCAATTACTTCAATCAACAAAACAACACTAAGCATTAACACATCGCTAGGGTCAAAATTACCTATTCATGGGTGATAACCCCTCCTCCGATTAAGTCAAAATTAAACTACTCACACATATTGCATGTAAAATTAAAAGCAATTACAAAAGACATATTAATTGAATAGAAAACAAAACTAATATTAAAAATAAAATTCAAATAAGAATTTAAATTATTGCAAAAAACAAGAATTGAAAGTACTAAGTTTTTTTTTTTTTGGCGAAAGAAGAAGACAAAGCAAAGATGAATGCTTGTACTTTTGCTGAGCCAAAAGTCACCCAAGAAGAATGATGAAGAAAAGATGCCTCCCTGTCTAATGTTTAAGAGGATGCCCTAGCCTAACGTGGAAGATCGATCGCCTTGGAAGAAAGCCTGAGAGGATATACATTCAATCCTCCAATTTATTTGCTTGAGAATAAATCGGCAAGATAGAGCCAATCCTCTCTTTCCTTCTTCTACGCATATCCCCCATCCAATGAGAATCTTTGAAAATACCTCTCACTATTCAGCCGATTGAACTTTCCAAATAGGAGTCCTTGTTGTGTTTGACTCTCTTATACCGGGACAAAAAGATGAATGAGCTGGTACAAAACCTCTCTGTCTCTGATGAATCAGTAGGAAAATAGGAATGAACCGGTGGAAAATATTCTGCTTAGGATGAATCGATACCATTATATTGTACCAGTTCTAACTCTGTTTTCCTGCTTGATGAATTGGTTTAACTCCTACCTGTACAACTGTTGTTTTTCTGCTTTTTGTTACGATGCCCCTGATTCAAGCCCACTCATCTCCATAACTTCCCAAAGCATTCCTTCTTACACCTAATTACCTACAAACATATAATTTACTCATAAAACACAAACTCGGCTAAAATGATATATATATATACACACACACACACACACATATATATATATATAACTAATAAGCAAAAGATGGTTGGTTTAAGACATAAGATTACACAAAATTGTGTATTAAACCCCCCCCCCCCCCCAACATAAGCTTTGCTAGTCTCTAGAATACAAATAAAATCTCTATATCACACTCTAAACTCCAAAGCACAATTAATCAATCATAACAAACATCATAAATCACAATTATGCTTAAATAACTCATGAGCACGTAACTAAATCAAGAAGGAATTAGATAGACAAATTTTTCCTTGGGTACAATCGTTAAAGAAACCAAAATGTAACATCCTCAAACAAAAAGGTAAAGGTTCTTCTACCTAGGCTATCACTAACCCACTTAGACAACTACCCAAAATTACTAGAACCTAAACAACTTCCTAAGAACACTAAAATCAAAGTAAACTCCTAAACCCAGAAATCAGCCAGAAGCATCCTCCTCCCTAGTCTCCGACCCAGTATCCGTCTCATACTTTCCATTATCCCCACTCTACTCAACTACATCCATTGGCTACGCAGCAGCTGTAGTAGATGGAACTGACACAAGTGGTGGTACTGCCTACCCTGAACTGGTGGCATCTAAAGTAGAAAATGGAGTCATTCCTAGTGGTGTCTCTCCTGGAATAAGAAACTCAAATAGACTACGCAACACCCTCAGGTTCCACTTTCTTTTCAATCATATCTTGCGAACGCCGCACCATAGATATATCGCTCTCCATACCCCTAATTCTCTCATCTAACCTCATGACACGTTGCTAAACTGTAGCTCTATGATGGTGGAGCTCTTCTTCTCCCCACAACTACTAACGGGCCCACTCTCGAGTGGCCATAGCTGGTCTGTCTGTCCTCGTTGCACACCTGCCTTGATGCACAACTCCATGTGTCCAAGAGACATGTTTTTCTTTGGCTTAGTAGTACTAACATACTCTCTAATCACTCCCCATATCATCTATGCAATGTCGATCCTAGATCCAACCATGAATTCATTCAACAAAATGATCTTAGACAACCCAGGCTTCTTCTCAGACCCCCTTAGATACAAATTATAGTGTAAAATTTTGTTCATCAGTATGTGCTCTGCATTCAAACCACCCTGAATAAATGTACCATTAAATTGTTTGGGTTCCTCATACATAAATCGAGCATACTCAACAGGATCCTTAGAAGCAAAGTGTGCTTGTGGGTAATCAATCGCGGAAGGGTCAGGTCTCACGTACCCCATATAAGCAGCTGTGCTACCGGGGGTAACCTCGATAACACGACATCAGACCGTAGTCTTCAGTATCATCAAATCACTATCAATGAGAGTCATACTAGTATAAAATTCATGACATAGT
>CAUOFW020002849.1:0-42960 GCA_963454935.2 Ilex paraguariensis
GTGGCAGCCATTTTTGGTCTCAATTTGAGGAGAGAGAAGAAAAAGTAGTTGAATGGAACGAGCAAGAGGTCTACAGAGGTTTATTAAGCCTTCCCCTCCTGGAATGATGCTGGCTATTGACAAAGTTACATTCTTTGCGTTCAAAACATCTTCACCAGAAATTCAGAAATAGAGTCAAGACATTTGATTTTACATAAAAATTGATATTCATTATAAGATTTTAAAAAATTTCTACATAATATACAGTTCAAATTGTTCATTTTTTTTGCATTCATAATTTAAAAATTGAGATTCATTATTACTAAATTCAAGTGTTATATAATTTGATTTTGTTGTCTTCTTTGCCGTACAAGACATTCGAAATATTTTGGTTGTGTGTCTATAAAATAGATCATATTATTATGCGATAACTGGAAAATAGATTTCAGAATTTTGATGTTTTGATGTTCTTGATTGGAGTTGACTTTCCTAATTCAACTGCTAACGGTGTGTTATTACTAGAAATTTTATAAAATTTTAATTTGTGGATCGTATTTTCACTATAATCTTTCAAAAATTGATGTTACTGTGAAAACCCTATTGTCTTTTATTTTGTAAAAGTTGATGTTTTACTGAGCACAAATTTTTAATGTTACTATGAAAATTAAATGTGTATATTACATAATATACGACTAAAGGTTTGCAATTGGTATTGTAAGTAAAAATTGGAGTTGAGTTTGTGTTACTATTAAAAATTGTGGAATTCTTCATTTTGGGTATTGAATATTTTAAGAAAAACAATTTCATTCGTATCACTATAATAACATTCGTGCCACTATAGTAAAATTAGTATCACTATAATAACAGTAATGTTAAAAAAATTTTGAATTGTTAAAAAATTTTGTAATCTGATGTTGATTTAATAGATCAACAATTTATTCGTACATCAAGCTACCATATATAATTATCAGAATATATAATTTTTATATAAATTTTTTGTTAATTATTATAATATTTAATAAACGATTTTCGTATATAACTCAATCAAGAATTTTCATATATACCTCAACGATCTAACTCATATAAATGAGACGATAAGTCAAACGTCAGTTATTGTTTTTCCAAATGGTAGGGGTACAATAGTAAACTTGATAAAAAATTGGACTTAAAATCAAATAAGTTTCCTTACCAAACTTATCTCCAAATAAGTCTATATAGGGAGACCGACCTCTAAATTTCCTTAAAAATTTGTGTTTTTTTAAATTAATTTTTTTTTATATTCATTCAACATAAAAGAATCCAATTTTTTTATTTTCATTTAAAATTGTTAGTGTTTTTTAATTTTAGTTTGGATTCTTCAAATAGAAATTGCCAAAATAAAAAAAATTGAAAACTAACCATAAAAAACCGGGGTCAAAACCTTGAAGGTGAACATCAATGTACGGAGAACAGTTACACTAAATCAAACTACCGAACAGTTACAAGAAAATAAAATCTCTTCTTCTCTCCTTTCTTTTAAAAAAAAATCCATTTTGATCTACAATAAGGTTAGATAAAAACGATTATTTTTTAATACGATTTTTAGAATCTGTTTATAAATTCATTCGAATCTCAAAAATGTTGAAGACAAAGGGACACTCAGTTCAATGCTTTTTTTTGCCAGCTTGATTATTTATTGGGGCCGAAATTGTCATTTGGCATCTAAATGGGATTTGATCTTATTTCCTTTTAATGAATGACATTTTGGTCGTTTTCTTAAAAAATATACTTTTACCCATATAACTTTCCCTATTATAGTTTAACTCAATTAAATCAAAATTTTTATACCGATTTCTATTTTACCCATTATAAATTGGTCGCACCGTGTGACACGATTTACACCTGCTAATGTAACATATGCATCAGTTGACATTAAAAACCATAGACCTCCCATATAAAAATTACATTGTAGATGACAAGCAAACAATAATTTACTATGCCCAAAAGGTTGATAATTATAAAATAACATGAATAAAATTATGTTCAAGACCCACTCTTCAGGGCGGTCCAACTTTATAGCTGCTAAAGTCTGGGTTTTAGGCTTCATAATTTTAGTTATATAATTAACCCATATCAAAATTTTAAACCCTATCACGGGGCTCCTATAAAAAAATTTAATTTCAATAATTTTAGTCCATGATTCAATCTAAAAAAAATACAAAAAATATATATTCAAAAGTCAATTAATATTTATCTCCACACATTTATATTCTCTTTCTCTCTCTGATAAAAAATAAAGGAAAAATTAAAACATCTCTCTCGACAACATTGACCCTCCTTCTCATTCTCTGTTAATTGTAACACATTCTCCCTCTCTCTCACACACATATGGAAATTTTAAAATAAATTAATTTTAAAAAAAATTTGATAGTAAAAATAAAAAGACCTCTTTCAATCTTATAGTTTTAGATCTCAAATTACCTTAAGGTGCTCTTAGCACCTTGAGACAATATGTTTTGAAACTATGTATATTGAACAATTCTTTTATTGCATTGTATCAAATTGATACAAATGAGTCTCTAACATGTAAAAAACAAAGAAAGAGAACAAACCAAAAAAAAGCATAGAAAGATTGGACATAATTCCATGCAGACACCCACTAACACTTATTTGTTTCCCTCTTCTACATTCTCTCTCTTCCACCATCTTCTTCTCTGTAAGTTCAGTGCTTGTACAGAGCGAAGAAGGATAAGATAGAGGCCCCAACCAAAGACACGGCTGCCGACA
The DNA here is from genome assembly GCA_963454935.2 of Ilex paraguariensis. Taxonomy (NCBI): domain Eukaryota; kingdom Viridiplantae; phylum Streptophyta; class Magnoliopsida; order Aquifoliales; family Aquifoliaceae; genus Ilex; species Ilex paraguariensis. The sequence continues at coordinate 2,746 of CAUOFW020002849.1, forward strand.
TGGTGGCGGCGTCACTGGACTGTGTGGGAGCCGGGCTTGGAGCGTCAGCAGCCATTGCCGCGCTCATGGAGGCAGCGGCGACGACGAGGGCTGCACATGTGATCTTCTTCATTTCCATGGCGAACGAAGGCGGTGATCGGCAAATAAACTCAAGAAACGAGAGATTAATTACCGAATCCTGCCTTTGTGTGTGTGCAGCCTTGAGGAGGGAGGGGTGGTGGTGGGAGGGTATTTAAAGGGGTGGAATGTGCTATTTTTGGAATTTTGAAATTTAATGTTTTTATTATCTGGGAAAAAAATTACTATATTTAGCTTGAAAGATTTAGATTAGTGGTTACTATTCACTCGTATGTTAGAGAGCGATTGAGTTTGTGAGGACAGAGAGGATTCAACTTCCTGTTTTGAGCAGGTTTTTTGTTAGGATTGTTTAGGTTTTTCTTGACTTTTTCTAATGTTTTTACATTTAAACGAATATTTTATTAAATTCAATGTATCTGTATTCGATACACATCAAACGTGCATCTAATGATAAATAAAATATATAAATACTTTAGGAATACTTCTATATACAGATAAGTATCACAAAATATATATAATTTTTAATTTTAATCTTTATCCCTTTCTTTTGATTTCATATATAATGGAATACATCAATAAAAAATCATATGACTAAATCATATTTCATTTTTAATTTCATCTTTTTTCTTCTATTATTAAATTGAAATTATTTCACCATTACCATTCAAATTGCTAAATTTTTGCATGAATTTTTAAAATTTTATTTTGTGTTACACATTTTGGATTAATACGGTTCACGATACTATTTTGAATACTTAAGGGTGTAATGCATTTAAATCAATAGTTGAGGAGGGGGAAAGTAAAACCAAGATCACAATTTAAGGATGTAAAATATAACTTCAATAACTTGAGGACCATGTAAAGTGAAAAACAAGAATATAATTTTTGGGTTGAAGCATAATTTTTCAAATTAAGAAGGCTAATTTTAGAGCTATAAAGAATAATTCTAGAATTTTTTTTTTTTTTGGGGGGTGGGGGGGGGGATGACCAAGGCTTGGCTATGTCTCTAGACCAGGTTATGCGCACATTGCCTAAATTCTTTCTCGGTCCAATTAAAGATAGATTATTTATACCGGGACTAAGAATTTATGAAGGATGAATTCGTGATCATTGATAATGCACAAAGGTGGATTTATGCACCACCTATCAAGTCAATTAATGTAGTAAATAAATAAGGAGAGAGTCAACACAAGTAAAACATAATTTAAGTGGTTCGATTAAGGTGACCTACTCCACTATAAAGGGCTAGGATGACTTGAGTATTTTATTACTTCAAAGAGTGTTGGGTGCTCAAGTGTGAGTAATAGGTAAGATACAAGATGTGAGAGATGCCCCCATGCATAGGAGGGGCTTACAATTTATAGGCTATTCCTAACAGATGGAGACACTTTATCAGTAATAGAAAGGTTGATTTGGTGGAGTTGACGTTATCCACGCAACAGGTGAGACAGTTGCTAAGAGCGCATGGAGATCTCCTCAAGACCAGGTCCTAGGATGGCGTGGTAGACCTCTTCACTCTAGGATGACGCGAATGAGGCTCTAGGATGGTGTTACTAACTCTTTTACTCTAGGATGGCGTGACTGTCGAGGCTTTAGTGAGCCGGACTTGATCTGGGTCTCTTTTGGCTGGATCCACTGTTTGAGTTGGGCCTTTTCTGGGTCAGGCCCACTACTTGAGTTGGGCCTTGGCAGGGTCGGGCTCATCATTTGCCCCCATGTGTCGAGTTTAATAAGATTTGGAGGAGTGGGCATTAGTTGAGCTTGAATTCTAGTTGATGAAGACTTTTCTTGACTGATGACATTTTCCTTTTTAATATGGCTTGTCCTTCTAATCATCCCCTTTTGATTAGGAAATCTCTATCCTAACCTATCACTTGAGAGAGAAATCTTTGAAGAGATTTCAAGTAGTTGTGGCAAGCAGACAAAAGCAGGTTGGGCTATCCCTAAGCAGGGTGGTGGGAGATAGAAGGAGGGTGGCGCAGTAGGGATAAGAGAATTGTGAGAGGCTACCAGCATTGGTGAGGAGGTAGGTAGCCTGCACCTACGTAATGAGCGATAGGTAGATGTCGATGAAAAGGTAGGCAACTAGGGTAATGGGCACAGGTTGGAGCCAGGGTGACAGCGATAGTTGGTGCCACAGGCACAGGCGTGGTGGATGCGGGCACTTTTGGCACGGGTGGGCGCTGCTAGCACGGGCAGACACAAATGCCGCAAGCGAGGTAGGTGCATATATTGTTAGGGTGTGTGCCGCAGGCACAACGAGCGCTGATCTGGGTGGCGTGTACGAGGGTGCTTGGGGTAATAGGCGTTGGGGCTATACAGGCACCAAAGCGGCGACGACAGTGACGGGCGCTGTGGTGGAGGGCACAAGCACCGGGTCTAGCACGGGCATCGAGGTAGTGACAGAGGGTGCAGACAGGGCAAATGGGAGGGCACATGAGGGGCTGTTAGAAGTTGGGCACCAAGAAGGGGCTCCAGAAGCTGGGTGCTTGATTGTAGGCGACTTGAGTTCCAAGGGCGTGCCTGGAGAAGATAAAAACAATGTTACTCTAGCATCAAAATATTCAACATGATTATTTGATGAGAGAGGTAGATACATCGGGCTTTAGAGAAATAACCGCTAAGCTGTGGGTAGGTTGCTTGCGTGAGAGTAGAGGGAGAGTTTGAGGGTTGGTCATGGGAGAGTTGCACCTCTTAAGACCGAACTTTTGGCGACTCGCGAAAGAGCCGCTAACCTGGAGGTAGGTTGACTGTGAGGCTGCCCGCACTAGAGCAGAGACAGAGTTTGAGGGTTATTTATGAAAGAGTTGCACCTCTTAAGACCGATCTTTAGGCAACCCACGAAAAAACTGTTAAGCTGGAGGTAGGCTGACTGTAAGGTTACCCGCATGAGAACAGAGGCAGAGTTTGAGGGTTGCCCGTGAGGGAGTTGCACCTCTTGAGACCGAGCTTTTGGCGACCCGCGAGAGAACCGTTAAGTTTGAGGTAGGCTGACTGTGAGGCTACCCGCATGAGAGCAAAAAAAGAGTTTGGCCAAGCTTCTGCAAGAAAGTTGCTAAGCTGGAGACTATGGTTGCTTACGTGAGAGTAGAGTCAAAGTGAGGCTAAGCTTTTGGCGACTCTCGAAAGTGCCGCTAAGCTGGAGATTCAAGCTGCTTGCACGAGAGCATAGACAGAGTTAGGTTGAGCTTATGGCGACTTAGAAGCCTCTTTCTCAAGAGACGGGGAAGAGGAAAGAGACGACAATAAGGGTAGCCAGAGGGCGCCAGCGACATGAGACGCACGCTGGTGAGGGCAGTGAAGAGTTACGGAGGAGGACAAAACCAATAGGCGTGGGCATCAGGAACGAGAGGTACGAGTGCTTGAGGAAAGGGGTCCAGATGAGAGGAGGCAGGCGCTAGGGGGAACTACTTAAAGAGTTGGGTACGCGCGATGCAACAGGCAGTGCAGGTGCAGGTGCAGGCGCAACCACTGTACGTATGCATGTGCAAGCGCACAAATGCAGACACATGGGTGCAGGTGTATGTGTGCATGCGTTGGACACGTGGGCAGTGGAGTTGGGCTCCACAGATGAGGGTGCTGGGCACCACGAGCGTAGGTGCCGTGGGTGTTGGGACGCTAGGCATTGGTTTTTGGCACTTGGCTGGGCGTTGGCGTTGTGCACCTAGCTGGTGGTTGGTAGTTTCTATTTTTTGCATTCCCCTCTACAGGAGGACTCAACTCGTCTGACTTTGATGACATTCTCAACGTTCATGTATATTTGGACTTTTGATAATAATTCTAGCATGTTCTTTGGATGGCGCTTTAAAACTAAAAATATAAGACTAAATAAGCACAACCCTTTTGTGAAGGCTGCCATGACGACTTTGTCTTGGAGGACTTTCTCGTTAAAACGAGTGAGGTAACTCATTAGGCTTTCATCCCGATTTTGCTTGATGTTGAACAGGTGAGTGGTAGGTTTCTGGTGTCGGTGTCCCCCAATGAAGTGTAAGACAAAAAACTTGCTTAGTTCAGCGAAAGATTTAATCAGTCTGGGTATAAGCTTGGCAAACCATTGGTGACCAGATCCCTTGAGAGTGGTAAGGAAAGCCCTGCACATGATCTTGTCTGATATGTTGTAAAGTGCATCAAGGATTTGTAGGTGTTAAGGTAGTCCAGTGGATCTTTGAAGCCATTAAAAACTTCCACGATTGGCATCTTGAACTTTGGAGTGAGAGGGTAGTTGGCCCCATTAGCTACGAATGGAGTGTCAGTGCGCCTCACAAGGTAGTCGACTGTTTCCGATGACCGAGCCTTGATGGCATTGACGACGTCGCCTAACTAATTTTGCACCTTCTTGATTTTTTCGTTCCATTGGTTAGGGACACCATCTGAAGGACCATTGTAGTGAATTTTATGGTCCATGTATTGTTTTTCTCCCTTGTCTTCGTGCATAGTAGGGTCACCAGCGCAGGAGGACGGAACCGGCACATGAGGAGGAGCCTGGGCACCTGGGCGTTGAGGAGGGATGTCCTGGGGCTGCAAGGGGGTGCCCTGGTGCTGGGTGCCTTGGCGTTGGGAGTGGATTGCCTATGGTGCTTCTCCTCTTTGGGGTTGATGCATAACTCTTTGAGGGTGTCCGACAAGTATCAACCAGAGGATCTGCTGATTTTGGTTTATCAACAGCTGCTTTGTCTTCAGTAGTTGTTATCTGGCTACGGGATTTGCTGCAACGATGGGGTTTACTGGTGGAGACAGGACCTCATCGCGATGTGGTGGATCATTCTCTTCCGTTTGTTGATTCATGGACCTAATTGTAATAGCCATAAAATGGAAAGAAAATAGGAAATGATAGAAAGACAGTAGAAAACTTAGTCGTTTCTCACAGACGGCGGCAAACTGATGATGCACAAAAGTAGATTTATGCACCACCTGTCAAGTAATTAATGTAGTAAATAAATAAGGAGAGAGTCAACATAACCAAAACACAATTTAAGTGATTCGATTAAAGTGACTTACTCCACTACAAAGGGTTAGGATGACTTGAGTGTTTTATTGCTTCAAAAAGTGTTGAGTGCTCAAGTGTGAATAATAGACGAGATACAAGATGAGAGAGATGCCCCAATGGATAGGCAGGACTTACAATTTATAAGCACTTCATAACAGATTGAAACACCTTATTAGTAACAAAAAGACTGATTTGGTGGAGTGGACGTTATCCTCGTAATAGGAGAGGCAGTTGCTGAGAGTGCGTGGGGATCTTCTCAAGATAAGGTCCCAGGATAGCGTGGCAGACCTCCTCACTCTAGGATGGCGTGGATAAGGCTCTAGGATGGCGTCGCTGACTCCTTCGCTCTAGGATAACGTGGCTGCGGGGTTTTGGTGAGCTTGAATTGATTTGAGTCTCTTTTGGGCCGGATCCACTGTCCAAGTTAGGCTTTGTCTGGGTCGGGCCCACTATCCGTTTTTGGCCTTGACAAGGTTGGGCCCCGAGTTGGGCCTTTGGTAGGTCCCATCAATTATGACTTGTCCTTAAGAGAATTGATAAGTTTCGAATTTAAGATATTTAAGTTTACAGCTCATCCTTATCTTCATTAGATTAACTATCGGGGTTATAACCTGTTTATTGAGTCAATCGTAATGAGTCCTTGACAGATTATCAATCAAGTCAGTCCCTAATGGATGTTTTTAATTTTTGATTTTTTTTTAGAAGGACATAGTTTTATTTATTTTTAAGGTTTTGTTAGGCCAAAGGACCGGGCCTTGGGCCATTTTGCCGCGTGTAACATATGCAAATATTACCTTTAAAACCATAGCCTCTCATATAAAAATTACATCGTAGATGACAAGAAAACAATAAATACTATGCAAATATGGCTGATAATTATGAAATAACAAGAATAAAATCATGTTCATCAAGACCCATCCTGAGATAATATGTTTTGAAACTATGTATTGAACAATTCTTTTATTGCATTGTATCAATTGATACAAATGAGTCTGTTACATGCAAAACATAAGAAAGAGAACAAACCAAAAAAACATAGAAAGATGGGACGTAATTTCAAGCACACAATCACAAACACATTCTTATTTCCCTCTTTTACTTTCTCTCTCTTCCACCATCTTCCTCTCTTTAAGTTTAGTGCATGAAGAGAGCGAAGAATGACAAGATAGAGGCCCCAACCAACGACACGGCGGCTGGCATGGTGGCGGCGTTACTGGACTGTGCAGGAGCCTGGCTTGGAGCGTCAGCAGCCATTGCCGCATTTATGGAGGCGGCGGCGACGACGAGGGCTGCACATGCGACCTTCTTCATTTCCATGGCGAACGAAGGTGGTGATCGGCAACTAAACTCAAGAAAGGAGAGAGTAGTTACCGAATCTTGCCTTTGTGTGTGTGCAGCCTTGAGGAGGGAGGGGGGGGGGGTGTGAGGGTATTTTATAGGGTGGTATGTGCTATTTTTGGAATTTTGGAATCTTATGTTTTTATTATTCGAAAAAAGAAAACTACTATTTTTAGTTTGAAAGATTTAGATTAGTTACTTTTGTATGTTAGAGAGCGGTTGAGTTTGTGAGGGCAGACGGGATTTAACCTCTTGTTTTGAGCGGGTCTTGTGGTAGGATTGTTAGGTTTTTTTTGGCCTTTTCTAAAGTTTTGGTCTAATACGAAATAGAGAAACGAGGGGAGTTGAACCTTTAATCTTAAGGTGTGTTTGATTCGTTTTTTTGATTCATGGTTTTTGTTTTATAATTATAATAATAATGCATTTGAAATGTATTTTTGTTTTTTTAAGATAAGTTGGTGTGAAAACAAGCCTCAAAACTATAAACAAAAAAAAAGATGTTTTAAAAAATATCCAAAACTGAAAACACGCACGTGCAGCCCCCTCGGTTAATGAGGTTCCTCGTTCAAATCCCATTAGCTACAAAATAAGGATTTTTTTTGTGCCGACTATAAAAATCATTTTTCCTCTTCATTTCTTCTTTTCCGTCATTTTCCCTTAACTCGTCTCTCGTGTGTGTGTTTCTCTCTCTCACACAAATCCACTGGGTCTGACGAAGACGAAGCTCCTCATCTTAGATGAACACGACATCATCTCAGGCGAAGAAGAACACAAAATCGACTGTGTCCACAGGGCTCGCTCGATGTAAATGTGGCCCTATGCAAAACCTTTAAATGGGCCCTTTTAAAATTTATATAAATATATTATATAATTAATACTTTATTTAAAAATCATTCTTCTCACTTTTTGAGCCACAAATTTTGTGATTAAGTTTTTACATTTAAATTTTGATAATATATTGTTTTCAAAGGATAATAGGGTTAATTCATTCAATCTTTTTTGTGACATAGAGATCGTAAGTAAGATTTTTTAAGTTTTAATTTTGAAAAAAAGATTACAGTAGAGAGAGATGCCTACCTACAATTTTTTAATGTGTGTGTGTGTGAGAGAGAGAGAGATTCTTAGAGAGTTTACTAAGTTTGTTTGATTAGCAAGAAAAAAATGATGAAAAATAAAAGAGATAAAAAGTGAAGTAAAAGAAAAGAAAGTGAAAAAAATATATTTTCACGCATGCATTTGGTAAGCATGAAAAACTTCTAACAAAATTTTAAAATAATTTTATTCCATTGTTTGAAATAAATGAAAATTACAATTAATTTTTTCTAATTGTCTAAATTATCCCTAATTATTTTAACTTGATCTAAAGAATAATTTTTTTTTATTATTCAAATTTTTAAAAAATTGGCTCATAATTTAACTCAGAGATAAGAACCGACTCAAACCCTGATCTCTAGACCAAATTATATGATTAGTCTAATTTGTACAAGTTTTTTAAAATTAATAACTAATTGCATATTTTTTTAAAATAAGAGTACAATGAGAAGTTTCGTCTTTGAACACAACTTTCTTACTTTTTCTTGTATTTTTTGCAAGAAAAAAGTTAGTTAAATGTGAGAAAATCTAAATATGAAAGAAAATTATTTTTTTTATCATTTTCTATTTCATGCTAAATAAATACATGTAAAATTTTAAAATTTTATTTTTCATATATTTTCTAGTATTATTTTGCTAAATGCTAAAAGAAGTAAAATATTGATTAAAAGGAGAAAAATGATTGATTTTTTATTTTAGTTTGAACTTTTTTTGTTTTACTTGGACTTTTATTATAACTAGCAATGCACGATATGCGTTACACGTAAGCAAATTTAAATAATATTTTTTTGTCAAAAACTTGAATTATATGAGTAATTAAATTAAAGAATAAATTAAGTGTCGAATAATTAATTCATATTTTAATTATTATTAAAATTAATTATTAATTTTATTATAAATTTTTGAATAACTAATTTTTCATTTATTTAGATTTCTCTCTAATCCCTTTAGTCATTTGTCTATCTAATCAGATTATAGAATTATTAATTTTGCTTTTGTTAAATAAATTGATTAGATCGTTTATAATATTATTATATTATTTTATACTAAAAAATAAAATATAATATATATTTGACCGTGTAATTAAAACTGGTAGTTACACATGCATAATAATTTAACATATATAGGACTTTACTTCTTTATATACATATAAAAAATTGTATGTATCTGTACTACTAATAAATGAGTTCAAAAGAATTTAGAAATCCTTATAAAACAGTCCAAAATAAGTTAAAATTCAAATAAGAATAAAAAATAAAAATTAGATAAAAGTATATAGGTGAGTATAATTGACTTTAGTATAATAATTAAGGATAAAATAGAAAATTAAAAAATTTTCACATATGCTAATATTTATGAGTAGTATAGATATAAATATATATTTAATTGGGTTTATTAAAAAAAATTTGGGTGTCATATGTAATATTAATCCTCAAAGACTATAACATTATTTAGGGCACCTTTTTTTTTGGGCCTTCTGCAAATATTGAAGTTGCCTACCTACTGGGCTAGCCATGTGTGTTCGTTCGACATCATCTCTCTTTATCAACCATAGATTTATATATATTTATATATTAGATCTGCATATATGTTGTTTTATATTTATAGATCTGTATGTGTGTGTCATTGCGTCTATGTGTGTGTGTCCCAGCAAAATTACATTTCCAATTGTATTTTGAGGTGAAAGTATTTGAGATTAAAATATTAACTAAAACAACCACAATAAAATATATAATACCAAACATATTTTTATCTTTATTTTTAAACATAAATAACTATCAAACATGTTTTTTATTTTTTATTTTTTTAAAAAATACAAAAACAAAAATATTATCAAACGCACCCTTAACATCTAACAAGGGGGACAGTTACCTTTTGGCAAGCTGCTAATAAATGTTGAGTTTGTAGCTTTTTCTTTCAGTTTTTTGTTTTATATTTTCAATATTTTCCTTAAATAGGTGCATTCATAAGGTGAAAATACAAAATCTATGGAAAGTGTTAGCTATCTCAATTTTTTGGCGCATTATTGATAAGGACATCCATGGAAGTTGGGTTTCAATCGTAACGTTACATAGGAACATGAGTTTTGTACAAGTGTCACAAATAAATTTGATATGGGTAAAGGTAAAACCTAAATAGTAATATAAATTTTGTGCACGAGTCACATATAAATTTGACGTGGGTAGAGGTAAAAGTCTAAATAGAAGTCTGAGTTTTGTACACATGCCACCAGCGACTTTCTGCTAAACATTTAATGAATACCATACAGTTTTTCAAACATTGGTGTGTCCCATTGAGGTGGATAGCAAAACCTTCTCTCCCTTCACTCATTTACTAGGAGTCTGCATTGACAATATCCGTGTATAGATTGGCAGCAAGGAGAAAGATAAGAAGAGATTGAAATCAATAAATCTAGATAGTTAGAAGAGTCGTGGATAGAGTAACCAATTTTAACATAGTTTTTAATACGTTTGATAAAATCAAACACGACTTAATTGCTCAACTAATAATATTAATTGATTAGAATAATAAATGGGTGGACCTACCTATCTCGTATTATAAATGAGTCATGTTTTACTAGAGTACCTTAGTCCCTTTTTTTTAATTTTTTTTTTTTTTAAAGTAAGGAGAATTTATTGAATGAAACCAAAGTATTACAAGAAAAGAGGGAAAACCCTTATTACATCAAAATTTGGCTTTAATCCTTCAAAATGCTCCAGCCAGGCATTCTGCTCTTCACCGCACTTCAATTTAATCCATTTCATCAAAAACAATCCTTTTAGGTAGCTGCATTTCATCCTGCCTTAGCACCCTCTTCACAGTCGCAGGCAGTTTCTACCTTCAGTGCTCATATGTGCTAGGAGTGAAGAGGGAACTGAAGATTTAACATAAAATTTTCCTAGCCAACTTCAATGGGACCTACAAGGCAGTTGATTTACGTTACTAAGGGATGTCGATATAAGTTTTCATTCTCGTTGAACAAGAACTATGTGATTTGTTGGAACTATTTGGTAATGCGAGCTGTACGTTGGAATTCCAGGGGATGGGGAGGGAAACAAACTTCATTAAAATCACTGAAGTCTATGGACATACATCAGTGAGCAAGTGTCTGTGTATGTGAGATGACTGACCTGTGAGGAGCAGTTGGCGTTGACGAACAGCAGAGGAGGCAAAGCTGAGAGCAATGGAGGTGGCTGGCTGAAAGAGGAAGGAAACTAACTTAGGGCTTTTGACTTGGGAGTATATATATATATATATTTTACTGGTACAGCGGGGCGAGGTGGGGCGGGATAAGGGTAAGTGTATCATCGCTTTCATTTTCGCACGGGTTTATACAGGTATCTCGCCTTCATTTTCGCACGAGTTTATACAGGTATCTTTGTATACGTCTACCGTCCAATACGTATAGTCCAGCTCTGATCCAAACAGAACAAATTTGGATGAATATCTATTTTTTTTTGGTCCATTGTCATCCCAAGCACAACTCCTCCCATTAATTTCTTAACACCGCTCCCCCACCTGCCTCACCTGGATTCTCTTTAATTTGCAGCCCCATCATTGTTCAGTTTCAGAAAACCAGTAGAAGGATAGATCCATCTAACCCATACAGATCTCCTAGGGCGGCCCACAAATTAGGGCATAAAGTGAGAAAATATTTTACAAAAATTTACGGTATAATTTATTTTTAAAGTTTTAGTAGTTTTAGGATCGAGCAGGATCAAACAATAAATTGAGTGAAATTGTGAAGTCAAGATCTTACAAATGAATAAATTGAATAAAATTTTAAAGAAATAACAATATAACTAAAGATACGGACAAAAAATTATATCAAGACAATGAGATTGGAAGGGAGAGAAAGAGTTGGAGAGAAGCAGTGAGAGTGGAGGAAAAATTAATGAAAAAAATTTGAGAGAAATTGTTACTTTTAAAGCTGGAAGTCATTAATTTTAGATTTTTTTTAGAATACTTTATTATATTTTAGGACTTTTTATAAAGATTTACATAGACTTGTGAAAATATTATTACATTTTAGATAAACTTGTAAAATAAATTTGACCTTTAACTTAGTCCTTTCAAAAGGGTCACAGAACTTGATGGTAAGCAAAGGGCTAAAAATTAAATTGGATCTCTAAATTTTTTAGGCTCTAAGCAACTATTTTAATGGTCGCCTAGAGCCGGCTCTGTTGTGCTTTCTCTTATTTAAAAGATTGAAGTATCTATGCATCGCGCAACAATTGTAGTCTTTACTCGTCCTTCACTGTCAAGTCTTCGTCCATGAAACTGATTAAGTGAGACAAATTGATTACTGGATGATGCGCAAGGATTAAAAGAAATATATGTATTATTTTACATTTTATGCAATCATTGACGGTTTATATGTTACTATTACAACAAAGATGTTCAATATTACAATGTAGTATCAGATAATTTTTCTTTTTTTAGTAATTTAGGATCTAATATATATTGGGCTCGTTTGGTAGACATATTATGAGGGGATTAAATATTGTACTATTTTTTATTTAATCGGGTCTAATACTTTGTTTGATAAGCAAATTTGATACCGTATTAATTTCAAAAACGTATATTAATTGTATACTTATCATATATTTTTTTTATGATCAACTTGTATTGTGAATGTTTTTTAATACCATCAAGAGATGTTATATTATAATCCAACTCAAACGTATTATTTTACATATTTACTATTATAACCTCTCAAGTGATAAAATCAAGTTGTCATTACAAACACTGATTGAGGATATTTTTGTTAATTTAACATTAATACGATGAAATAATTTTCTAACCAAACAACCGATTGGATTAAATAATTACTATCCAACGCTTATATTTTGTATTACCAACCACTAGATAAAATTACGTATAATTCTAATACAATATTTAATCTTATTTTTTATTCACCTGTATTGTATTAAACTGTATTATTTTATTAAATCCATCCATTTATAATATGACAACCAAACAAGCCCATTAAACATTATTGAAATTTTATTTATATTAACTAGTTTTTATTATGGATCCTTTTTGAGAATGAACAATTTAATTAGTTGGTATTTTTGTGTTTAAATGAAAAAAAAATTGAGTTTAATAAATGGTGTTTTTTTTGGAAGAGAGATATTTATTATATTTTTTTATCGAAGTGTTAACATTTTTTATCTTTTAATAAATGTGTATGTGTGAGGTGGATTGCACTTTTGGACGTAAATTTTAATTTTTTTTTTACATAATCTTTCAAAAGTTATTATTGGTAAATTAAATTATAATGAATTTTAATATTTGATCAATACTTTATTATTGAATTCTAAAATTTTTGAGCCTTTTTTATATGTGGGGCCTAAAACCCATATTTTTTTGGCTCTAGTATTGAGCTGGCATTGGATCTCCATATAACCTTAGGCCGTTTATCACCCGATTTACAACTCTAATGTAACATATGCACCTTTAAAATCATAGACCTCCCATATAAAAATTAGATTGCAGATGACAACAAAACAATAAGTAGTATGCAAATATGGCTGATAATTATGAAATAACAGGAATAAAATCATGTTCATCAAAACCCACCCGGAGACAATATGTTTTGAAACTATGAATTGAACAATTCTTTTATTGCGTTGTATCAAATTGATACAAATGAGCCTCTTACATGTAAAAAATCAAGAAAGCGAACAAACCAAAAAAAAGCATAGAATGATTGGACATAATTCCATGCACAGAACCACTAACACATTCTTATTTCCCTCTTCTACATTCTCTCTCTCTATAAGTTTAGTGCATGAAGAGAGCGAAGAAGGACAAGATAGAGGCCCCAACTACAGACACGGCAGCCGGCATGGCGGCGGCGTCACTGGACTGTGCGGGAGCCATGCTTGGAGCTTCGACAGCCATGGCCGCGCTCATGGAGGCAGCGGCGACGACGAGGGCTGCACATGCGATCTTCTTCATTTCCTTGGCAAACGAAGGCGGTGATCGGCAAATAAACTCAAGAAACGAGAGATTGGTTACCGAATCCTGCCTTTGTGTGTGTGCAGCCTTGAGGAGATAGGGGTGGCTGTGGGAGGGTATTTATAGGGGTGGTATGTGCTATTTTTGGAATTTAATGTTTTTATTATCCGAAAAAAGAAAATTACTATTTTTAGTTTGAAAGATATAGATTAGTGGTTACTTTTGTATGTTAGAGAGTGGTTGAGTTTGTGAGGACAAAGGGGATTTAACTTCTTGTTTTGAGCAGGTCTTTTGTTAGGATTGTTGGGTTTTTCTTCATCTTTTCTAATGTTTGTTTTTGTCCAATACTATTACGGAAGAGGGAACGATGAGATTCGATCTTACAATCTTAACATTTAAAAACGGGGATGGATACCATTTGGGCAACTGCTAATAAATGTTGAGTTTGTGGCTTTTTCTTTCACTTTTTGTTTTATGTTTTCAATATTTTCGTTAAATGGGTGGTGAAAATAAAAAGTTTATGGAAAGTGTTAGCGATCTCAATTTTTGGGGCATTATTGATAGAGACATCCATGGAGGTTAGGTTTCAATCATAACGTTAAATAGTAACATGAATTTTGTAAAAGTGTTACAAATGAATTTGATATGGGCAAAGGTAAAACCTAAATAGTAATGTGAGTTTTGTGCACAAGTCGTAGATAAATTTAACGTGGGTAAAAGTTAAGTCTAAATAGAAGTCTGAGTTTTGTACACACACCAGAGTTTTTGAAACATTGGTGAGTCCCATTGATGTGGATAGCAAAGCCCTCTCTGCGTTCACTCATGTACTAAGAGTCGTGCATACACAATATCCGTGTATAGAGATTGGGAAAAAAGAGAAAGATATAAAAGTGAAAAGATATTGAAATAAATAAATCTAGATAGCTATAATTGTCTTGTTTGAGTTGAATAATTAATCTTAACCATAGTTTTTAATACGCTTGACAAAATTAAACACAACTTAATTACTCAACACTAATTACCATGAAATTAACGGGTTTAAGTTTAATATTAACTGATTCGGATAGTAAATGGGTGGATCCGCCTATCCCGTATAATAAATGAGTCATGTTTGAATAGAGTACCTTAATTTGTTTATCACTTAATTGCTTGATAATAAACAAGTGGTATACGGGTTGAGCAGTTTTTAACACGAACTCGCTAATACTTGACACGAATCAACACAATCCGACACAATTACTGGATCTAGTATTTAGACCATGATATATATGGCATATTTTCGGATTGAGAGTGTGTCAAAATCAATTGGACTTAAAATTCAAACATTTACAATCTTACTTGTACGTACCGGTGTGAGGTTCTAATATCACGAATGTTCAAACGATTGTAACGAAACGTAAAAGTAATTTCAGATTCTTTTATTTGCCTTGGGAATCAGATACTTAACTAATTTCAAAGCAAACAACTTAGTGAACTAGGAAAGAAACTGGAATTAACGACAAGAAAAGTAAATGACAATGGAATAATTCAAACTAAATTAATCCGAAAGGAATATCACAGGAGTGACGATTTACGGGCTAAAGGAAATTTGTAAAATAAATTAAGTAAATGAGAGGCTGACTTTGTGTATTGTTGTGTGTTGATCGAGAGATCTTTTTCTGTAACTTGTCTTTTGGTATTTATAGGGAATGACTTTCAACCGTCGAAGCCAACTTTTATGGCCATGACTGCTCTCACGACTTATTTCCTCGATAAGTTTAAACATGCATTAAACCGTTTTTAATTGACAATTCATGATGTTATGTTTTTTCATTTTAAAAATTTATGAAATGCTATTCTCTCAACCGTCTTATTGTATCTTTGTTACGTGTCGTTCTTAAATCTTGATATTTTGGGTGTAATAAGGCATGTAACTAATCCTATGGAGTAAAAAAAAAATTTTGATCAGTTGAAATTAAAATTTGCTAAATCAATCTAATTAGCCCCAACTTAATTTTGACACTCATTTAATCGACCAATAAAGCTTGAGCAATGACTTATTCGTTTTGTATATATACTAGTAATGCACAACGTGCGTTGCATCTGAATATATTTGAATAACAATTTTTTATGAGAAATTTAAATTTTATATGTAATTAAATTGAATCATAAATTATGTGTGTAATAATTAATTCTTATTTTAACTATTGTTAAACTTAATTACTGATATATTATATTCCTATTTGATTATCTAATCTATCATTTATTTAAAGATCTCTTCGACTCATTAGACAATTTTCTAATTTTTTTATAATGAAATTGCATTGTAAAATTATCATTATTGAGTATTTGTATATCTAATTATATTATAAATTACTTTTCTTGTAAAATAGGTTAATTTAATTGCAATACTATTGTTTGTACTATAATAATATGATATTGTTGAATATCAAAAAAAAAAAAAACATGACATATATTTAATCATAGAATCCAATTCAACAACTACACACGCACATATGTAGTAATAGAAATATAGAGTATAAATTGAACTTTATTTCATCATATAAATATAAACATATATATAAAAAATGTATGAAAGTAAATTACTAATAAATGATTGCAAAAGAAATTATAATTCAAATACTATTAATGAAAGAATCTAAAATAACTTATAAGTCAAATAGGTATAAGAAATAAAAAATAGATAAAAATAATAAAGAATTTAGAAGTCAAATATTGTTAATAAAAGAGTCTAAAATAACTTAAAAGTCAAATAAGTATAGCCGTATAAGAAATAAAAATGGGATAAAAGTAATGTGTGAGTATTATTAATTTTATAATAATAATTAAAAATAAAATAGAAAATAAAAATGGGATTAAAGTAATATGCGAGTATTATTAATTTTATAATAATAATTAAAAATAAAATTAAAAATCAAAAAATTTTCACATATGTTGACAATTATAATAACTAATAAAATAATAAAAATAAAATTGTAATAGTGGTGATGATAGTGTTGATGAAAGGGTGGTGGGAGTGTGGTGGTGATGGTAGATGTGATGGTGGAAGTATGGTGATGGTGGGTTTCAAAGTGGACAATTATAATAACTAATAAAATAATAAAAATAAAATTGTAATAGTGGTGATGATGGTGTTGATGAAAGGGTGGTGGGAGTGTGGTGGTGATGGTAGATGTGATGGTGGAAGTATGGTGATGGTGGGTTTCAAAGTGGTTGGGTGGATGGGTTTTGCAGGGGGTTGGATGGA
Source organism: Ilex paraguariensis (assembly GCA_963454935.2). Lineage (NCBI taxonomy): Eukaryota > Viridiplantae > Streptophyta > Magnoliopsida > Aquifoliales > Aquifoliaceae > Ilex > Ilex paraguariensis. The sequence goes on from CAUOFW020002849.1 coordinate 19,452, forward strand.
AGGTTTTGGTGGTGTTTCGGTGGAGTTGGGTGGTTGTGTGATAGTGGGTTTTCGGTATAATTTTAAATATATATATTTTTTATTTTTATAATTTTTTAAATATAAATAATTATTAAACATATTTTATATTTTTAATTTTTATTATATAAAATAAAAACGATATGGAAGGTATCCTAAATTTATTCAATTTTTATTTTTAATTTTTAAAAAATAAAAATAAAAAATAACCGACAACACAACTTTTTGTTCCAGAAACACAACAAACCGTCCTAAAAACCAGCCTTAAAATCCGTCACCGTCTCAATCCCTCTTTTTTTTTAATAGAAAAAATAATTTTCTCTCATATTTAGATTTTATCACATTTAACTAACTTTTTTTTCTTGCAAAAAATACAAGAAAAAGCAAGAAAGTTATATTCAATAACTTAACTTCTCATTTTACTCTTATTTTTCTTAAAATATTCAATTAGATATTAATTTTAAAAGAATGTGTACAAATTAGGTTAATCATATAATTTAGTCTAGAGACTAAGGTTCGAGTTGATCTTTATTCTTGAATTAGGTTAGGAGCCAATTTTTTTTAAATTTAAATAATAAAAAATATATTTTTCTTCTTTAGACCGAGTTAAAATACTTAAAGATAATTTTGACAAATAAAAAAGTTTTCTCATAACTTTCTTTTTTTTTAAACAATGGAATAACATTATTTTAAAATTTTCTTAAAAATTTTTCATATTAGCCAAATATATACATAAAAACATATTTTCTTACAGTTCACTTACTGCCTCTTTCATTTTTCGCCACCTTTTCTTTCTAATCAAATCAAATGAACCCACGGGATTCTATTAGGCTCATTGGCAAGTGGCACGTGGTACCCCCACCGACAAAGTCTTACTTCGACGTTAAGAGAGAGAGAGAGAGAGAGAGAGAGAGAGAGAGAGAGACTTACTTCGGCGTTAAGAAGAGAGAGAGAGCAATAGTAGTTAAACCAAACTCTACCACATGGCATAAGCAGTCGTGACGGTGACAAACTCCCCACCTCTCCACCCACAGTTGACCTTGGAACAGCCTTTACCTTCTACGACTCAAACTTGTTCAGTTCTTTCCACTCAACGTGAGCTGGCCCCCACACCGCCAGCTGTCCACGTTTTCTGTTGGGGTCCACACGCCTCTAGCATACCCCCAGTCACCTATAAATACCTATCTTCCCCCCCTCTCCAAATCACCGCCACCACTCTCTCAGTTCTTCTTGCTTTCTCTCTGCAGAAAATCCTATTCTCGCTCTCCATTGCTAATATGTCTGCAATGGGGCTAGGAGCCACATTCACTTGTGCTATGCTCTGTGTCATTGCAGTCCTCTCCACCGTAGCGGCGGCACAAGATTTTGCTCCGGCGCCAGCATCAGATTTTTCTCCAGCACAGGCACCAGCGATGGACCATGGTTCTGGGTATTCTTTACTGGTCTCTGTAGTTATTTTGTGCTCTTCGCTATTCTTGTCTTTGCTTACGCTCATGAAGAACTAGAGATTTCAGCAATGGATTCATTCACAGGGTCACATATATTCATCTAGAAGATGGAGGATTCATACGAGAGATTTCTTTTTCCATGGATTTAATGTGGAGTTTATTTATTTCGTTTTGTTTATTGTTTTTTAATATATATTGTTCTCTAGTAGTTTAGAATACAGAGGGGAATAAAAGTCGAGTCTTGTACTTACATACATATACATATTCTTTATATTTATAAAATTTTATTTGGTGGATTGGTATAAAAGTTCTCCGGCTTGCTTCACTGTTTATGGAATGGGTATTTTTTTTCTCCTGTACAATGTTCATCTATATGATTTTTTTTTCTTGAATGAGAAAGATCTATTATGGACAAACGAGAAAACAAACACCACCACGAAAAGAAAAAAAGTTTGAAGAGACAATATAATCCAAAAGAAAAAAGTCTCACTTAAGTTTATCTTTTATAAATCTTTTATTTTTAATCACACGAGAAGGGATTATGTTTAAATTGCAATACCCAAAAAAAAGACATGATAAACAAAATAGAATTTCGATCATGCCTCAAAGATTTATAAAAGATAAATCTTTTTCTTTTTCTTTAAACTTTGAGATTTGATAGATCAAAGTGATGTTAATTGAGGATGGGTTTGGTAGGGATTGCTTGCAGGAGTTGAAGATCAGTTCCTCTTATTGTGTTGTGAGGAGGTCTTTGTGGGTTAGTAACACAGATGGGGCCTCTAAGGGTAATGTTTGGCAGGAGGAGGAGTTGTTTTAAGAAATGAATGGGCTGTTGTTTTTTTTTTTTTTATGGAGCATAGTTTGTATATGTAATTCGAATGATGACTCGATCCAAAGTAATGTTGTGTGGTTTTTTAATGAAAAATTTTCTAAGGCTTAGTCCATGGAGCGAAAGCTTGGGCAGATAGGCCCAAGCCGTAGCGCTCATAGACAAGCCTCGTGGGGATTCCCCCGAGGAAAATTTTTTTGGCCCGTTATACAGCCCAGTGTGTAAGACATATATACCCTATTGTTTTGGTGATTAGGGTTTATTGTGAATTGTACAGCCGCTCTCTGTAATTCAACTCTCTCAATAGTAAAATCCCTGCAGCTTCGTGGACGTAGGCAAATTGCCGAACCACGTAAAATCTGTGTCTTATTCTTTTTTGTTTCTTATTGCTTTATATTCTTGATTTGTTTTTCGATTGTATGTGTTTGTTAGTAAATTTAAATTGTGTTAGCAGGGGTTGTGTTAGCAACTTCCTTTTTCTATGGGGAATGTACTAACTTGGTGGCTGAATATAGGCCATTATTAGATGGCTTGCTATTGGTAAAGCACTATGGTTTATTTGCCTATAAGATCTTGCTGGAGTCTGATTCACTTGTTTTGGTCAACACTGTGATGGGAAGGTGTGACTGTGCATGGCCTCTGATTGGTTTTTTGAGGCACATCAGGAGTATTTTGAGATTTGTAGAGTTTGAGTTGACTCATGTCTATAGGGAAGCCGATATGGTTGCTGATAAGCTAGCAAATCAAGGAGTGCAGGATAGGGTTTCTACTGATTATTCAGTAGCCCTGGTTCTGCTTAGTGCTGCTCAGCTGGTCTTGTTGCAGGATTCAAGGCAGCTGCCTGTTCTGCCTCTTCTGCGCCAGAAAAAGATGCTGGTGTTTGATGATAAAGGTTGAAGGGTGGAGTCAGCTTGCGCTGTGTAGGTTCTTTGCCCTTGAAGGAGAATTGCTCATGGCTTTGTTTTTCTCTTTGGCAGTTCGAAGAAGCCCGATGTAGTTTTATTGAAGTTTTGATTTTTTGAAGGATTAAGGCCATGTAAATTAGGATTGAAAATTCTTTTCTTTCCCTTTGGTTCTTGTAAATCTTTGGATTCATTTTCAATAAAAATTCATCTTTAAAAAAAAAAAAAGTGAGGATCTATCCATCTTTTAGGGAGAGAGAGAGAGAGAGATATCTTTTAACCAATTGGGGAGGGAGTTACAGAATTAATTATTTTCTTTTGCTTCTCAAGTTGAAAACTGAGGCAGAAGGAAAACATTGTACCAATCAATGGAAGGAATTTTTATCCGAATTCAAATCATTTTAACCGGAAATGAATTAATATTTTAATTTGTTTATTAAATTCGATTAAAGTTTTTTAAACGAATTTGAATTTGAATACATATAAATTCAATCCAATAAAAATCCAATCGAGTATACATATATATACACTTAGTCAGATTATTTATGAGATTGACATAAAATTAAATAAAAATTATTGAATAAAATGATTGATTAATTAAATTAAGTTGAAAATTAACTTAAATTTAGTAAAAATTATTATTTTTTTAATAAAATTTTGTTGGAATTCAAAATTTTAGACCAGACTTATAATTGGATCAAATATATAGATATGAGTTAAGATTTTAAAATCTGTAAGATAAATAGATCGGATTTGAAACTTGAATTTTTTATCAAATCTAGATTTGGACAAATCAAGATTCGGACAAATCAAGATTCAATCTAGATCCCATACAGTCCTGAGAACCACACTTTTAACTTTTTAGTACTATATTAAAAAATTCTAAAAAAGAAATTAAATTTTACCTTAAAAAACAGTAAATAAACCTCCAAAGTTGATAAACTCTCAAAAAGGTTTTGATTAGGGGAGTACACAAATGTCTCTTCCCACTAAAAAAGCACACGCACTGAGAAGAAACCAGGATCCAAAGTCTTAGTGAGTAAAAAATCCAATTCACTTTTTTTTTTAAAAAATGACTGGGTATCATAAGAGACGGAACCAAAGTTTACAAGTATAAAGTTTTTAGAAATCTAATTACTATTGGAGATATGATAGGATTAAACAAAAATCATCAATATCTAGGTAGAAATACAATAAAATTCAAAGAGATCTATCAATATCTAGATCTGTTTAGATTAAATAGAGATGATGGTAGACATGTGTGATTTATTTTATTTTATATAATTCACACCCTATAAATGAGGTTAAACCTAATATAATTAAGTGAAAATTAGAAGTGAGTCCCTCTAGATATATTTGTTTGGAGACATGTCTTACAAGAAAACTTATAAGGAGTTAAATCCCTATTTAAAATTATATGTAATGACTTAAGTCAATTTTTTTTTAATCTCAAAAATACCCTTCCTTGAAAGGAGGTTAAATTAATTTTCTATTTTAGATATAGTTATCCCTTAATTCAATGTCAATTAAAATATACCAATAAAATCTCCATCATAAATTTAAAATTCAAATTCAAAGCTCTCTTTCTCTCTCTCCGACCTGCTAGTGCCGTTGTTTCATCAATGTTCATCTTTTAATTTTCTATGAATTATGTCAATTTTGTGGGTAACGGATGAAAATTTCTGGTTCTTGTTAATTTTTTAATTTTTGTAATTTGTGGTATTTTTCGTGGGGGTTAATTTGTTAAATTGAATGTTTCATGTTAATATTTTTTTTATGTTGTTGTTCATGTTACTGCTTTTGTTGAATATATTACTGTTTATGTTACTATTATTTTGAGTATGTTACTGTTTTTGTTGAGCGTGTTACTACTATTATTTTCCTAAATATAAATATTCAATGTTACTATGTTTTTTTTTTTGAATATTACTATTTTTTGTGTTTGAATGATACTATTTTTTGCGTTTGAATTTGAGATAAATAATTATTGTTAAGTATATTACAATTTTTTTTAATCATGTAACTATTTTTGTTGAACATATTATTATTGTTATTTTTTAAAAATATTAATAATGAATGTTTCAAATTTTTTTATGTTTAAATGTTACTATTTTTTTGTGTTTAAATGTATTATTTTTTGGGTCCAAATGATAACTTTTTTTTGTATATATATGAGAGATAAAATATTTTAATGTTAGTTAAACTCTTAAGATTTAAGAGTTTTTAATTTTTAGTTTTACTTCACATCTAAAGAAAAGGGATAGTATAGTAAAATTGGCAAAAAACGGACTTTATAACAAATAAGTTTCTCTGACAAACTTAAGTCTAAACAAGTCCATATAGGAGGACCGGCCTCTAAAATTCCTTATTTTTAATTACCTTCAATAACACATCACACATAACCCATAAGGCATTTGGGCCTTGAATGTATGCACATTACACATTGAGCTCGTTTGGTTGTTGTATTAGGAATGAATGAATTAGATAAAATAATACAGTTTAATACAATACAAATGGATAAAAGATAAGATTAAATAGGACATTAGAATAATATGTAACTTTATTTAGTATTTGACAATACACAACATAAGCATTGGATAAAGGTTTTTAATCTAATTGGTTATTCAGTTAGGACATTATTTCATGGTATTAATGTTGAATTAACCAAAATACCCTAAATCAATATATGTTACATTTATGACAATTTGATTTTATTAGTTCTGAGGTTATAATAGTGAATATGTATAATAATAAATTTGAGATTGATTATAATACTACTTCTCTTGGTGGTATTATAATACCTCCATGATACAGGTGTGAGACCCGATCATACATTGCATACATATTAGCATAATTATGTGGACTAATTGTAATTATGTGAAATTATTTGTTAGATGGAATTTTGTGTACGAAAATAGTATTGGGTTGATTTTGAAATCACTTAAGAATTTGAGAGGAGGCAAATAGAATTATTAAAGTTTCATGAAATATCTTTAAACATGTGTCAAGGCTAAGGTAGTGAGTCATTTTGAAAAAGTCAAGTGCATGTGTGTGTGTGTGTGTGCCAAGTGTATGTGGGTGTCTTAAGGTGTAGTAATGTGTGTGTGTTTTGGTGTATTCAAATTGTGAGTGAGGGAGAGTAAAGGAGAGGAAGAAGAAAGAAGAAGTTGGGGGACTCCATGCCAAACCCAAAATAAGAAGAAAACAAGAAGAAGGTAAGAGTTTGTGTGTTCATTTTAGTGTATGTGTAAGATTAATTTTAAGTATTTGTGTATATGTGTGGGCTGTTTTAGTTTATTTCAAAACATATTTTTGTGAGCTTAAATTAAGTGTATTAAATATAAATTAGTGGGCTGTTGTAATTTAATTTCACAACAGATTTTGTGAGTTTCATTAAGTGTATGGAACGTAATTAACAGGTTGCTAAGTAAGAGTTCCAAATGGGTATTAAATCGAATATGAGAAAAATGTGAAAAATGATCCTTTGAGATGTTTGGGATGCGTTTTATGGACGAGGTTGAAACCAAAATTATGGGAGTGAAATTGGGGGTTTAATGGTTCAATTAAAGGGCAAATTTGCATGAGTTACGGAGTGTGTGAGTTTAAGTAAAATTGTTTTAAAAGGAAATATGATAAAAAATAATTGAAAATGGGTGTCGGTAATGCCTAAACCCTGATTTCTAAATATTATTATCACTTGTATGAATTTTAATCCAAATGATCTAAAATTTTGCATGCAGCATTTTTAATTGATGCTTGATGTGATAATGTATAATTCAAATGCAAATGAATATAATACCCAGGAACGTATAGAATGCCGGAAGTGTAGTTTTAGGATTCGGGGAAGAAATATGATCCCTAATTCTAATGTGCCAGTATGTGAATGAACAATGCGGTAACCGGGGTTATCAGGGCATTTTGGGTTGAATCGTCTTGCATGCATTAATGCCGGATTAATTATTAAATGTGATAAATATATTGATATTGTAATTACAAATGTGTTAGGTGCAACAGGTGAGACAGTGGGTGTTGGAATAGATACAATAACACCGAAATGATCAACTGATAGAACCAAAGTGTCGTAGACCAGTATATTTGAGATGAGTGTATATCTTTATATGTTTTTAAAATGCTATTATAAGATGATGCTAGATGAAAGAATTTAATAACATTTCTCCAAGATTGTGTGCTATGTGCTTATGTGATTGGATGATGCTTTGTATTGTATATTGTGGAATGTGGAATATGGTGAGAGGAGCGTCGATGCCTAATCACTGGACATGCAGTGGTGTGCTAGCACTATGGTGTTCCTAGGAGGTTAGGGAGACACGGATCCATGTGGGATTGTATACCCGATAAGGGGTAGTATGGATGCGTTGTGGCTTGTGAATTTTTTGAAATTGGATTGATGCTATTGTTTGATATGTGTACCTACATAGTATCTATTTACTTCAGTGTATTACTATCATTTTCATTTTATATACATCATGTATACTCACTGAACGCATAATTTAACTCACACCTCTATAGTTTCTCATTTCAAGTACAAGAGAGGGAGACACAAATCAGTTCACTATCAAAAGGGTTGAGTTTTGTACAACGTTAGTATGATATTTTGTTCATTATGTATTTAGTTTTAAATGAGTAAATGATACTGATTGAGGGACTATATAATTATTTGTTGGGTTGTATATTATGTTAAATGAGAGATTATTATAACAGGTTAATAGTATATATATTTGTAAACAAACTCAACAGACATACTTTCTGATGTATGTTATGTGGGTGTGGGATTTTGTATCTGTCTATAACCTCGAAAACAAACAATTGGTAAAAAGTCTTATATATGGTACAGGTTATGAGACAGGTTTACAATCATACTTATTAACTAAGCTAATGGGTGATATTGTTGCACCTGTAGGATTAATTAGTGTTTTATTAATCTAGATTATATATATGTAAACAGGTGTATCATAGACCTAGTTGCGTCTCATCCTTAGAAGACCGGGATGGGGCGTGACAACAGGTCTATGGTACTACTATTAGGGCATGTTTGTTTGAAGAATAATGGTGGTATAAGGAGGTGGGATTAGGAAAAATAGTACGTGGAGCCCAATAATACCTTGTTTGTTTACTTTTTTTTTCGTGTGATACTATTTTTTGAGTCACAATATTGACCCGCCCACTACAATCAATGAAACCCATGTATATGAGCTTATATAATACCATCTAGGAGGTGGTGTTATTTTTTGGATTTTGACCACCAATGGTATTAAGGAGGTTAATGAGTGAATTTTCTTTCGACTTTAATATTAGTGTGAGATTTGGCCACCAACAGTTTTTTGTGTTTTAATTTTATTAATTTTTTTTTAAAAAAAATTCTGATTTTGAATTTTTCCTTGTATTATGTTTAAGTGTACAGTGTCACTATTTTTTTTTTTGTTTAAAAAAAATTTATTTTAAATTTTTTCCTTATATTATGTTTAAGTGTATTGTGTTATCAATTTTTTTTTATTTTTTTTTAAAAATATTTTGAATTTTTTTCTTATATTATATTTAAGCGTACGATGTCACCAGTTATTTTTTTTTTACAATTTTTTTTTTTTTGTAAATACATCAGGAACATCAATTCATAACACCTATTCTTTATTTTTTATGTGAATTTTTTATATTATCCAAAATTTTTTGGGTATAAATTGTCATACCATGTATTATACCAAATATTGTATAAAAGCGTTATACAAACAGAATAATGAAATAGATAATATTAAGAATAAAATTGTATATTTGTTATACAATATGTGATAGAATAAATTGTTATTTGTAAAACTTATCACAATACCTATTGGACTAACAAACATAGGAGGGTATTGAAATACTTCTATTACTAGTACTAATTTTCATTGGTATTAGAAATATAAGGAATACATTTCTCAATGCCATGTATAGCAATTCTCAAAACAAACATGCCCTTGTTATTTGTTTTGAAATTAATACGGAATCAAACTTATCTATCAAACAAAGTATTAGACCAGATTAAATAAATAATAATACAATAAATATTTGATTCACCTATACACCTACCAAATGAGCTCATTGTATCAAACCACGTATATCTTTGTGTCTTATTCCTTCTTATTTTCCTTTCCTTCCTTATTTCAATTTATCTCTTAATATGAATTTCTACAATTACAACTAAAAAAAAAGGTTTAGCAATCCTAAAAAAATTACAATTTCTTGGGATCACGATATAAATTTTAGGACTCAAGTTACAATTTTTTTGGAATACAACTTTTGAAGAGTTTGAGACCGATCCTAAATCAATCCTAGCGTTTAGGATCGTTCTTGAAATTATTAGCATCGATCCCAAAAACTCCAACAAAATTGCACAAAACATGCCTCTTAATTGTATGATTCGCAACAATCTCAGGTGTCACATAATTGTATTTTTTTATTCTGAAAATCCAAAACATTAAGTACAAACCAATCACTAAATCCACAGCATTCCATCCAAACATAATAATTCACAAAAAAACACAACATGATATACAATTTTCTATATACCGATGAAGCCAGCATTCTGGCAACATCTGTACCATCCCTTTGCACATCTTTTTATTTTGATTATCCTCTGTATAGTCACCTATTGATCAACCAACCTTCCAAGGAACCAGTGATTGTTGAACTCATGGTTTTCAATTTATTCAATCTATGCTTTCATTGTTTTAGATGCAATTTTATTCATATAACTAGGCATTGCCACCACCTTATATCCAAGGTTTGGATGGATCTACCACAGCAAGCTTCTGCATCACTGCCACAAAGTAAAACAGAATAAATAGTAAGAACCAGTGATTTAAACAGTAAAATCTGCTTATCAGAGACAAGATTAAGGGGAAGAGGATTTAGAAATGCACTAGATTAAAATCAATTTATATTCCATACTGCCTATCAACCTATCATCCACAAGGTATGGTCCTTTGCCTTGAAAATTTTCATTTCAGAAAATCTATCACACAATAAATTTTAGCCCAGAAATAACATATTTCCGGCATAAACATGCCCGTTTCATTTGAAGAATGCGACATGCTAACTCCAGATGGCAACCCATATGGAACTACATGCCTTCTCTACAACCCCCAAATATAAGCATATATCAAGGAAGTTCAACAGAAGGCAGTCAACAATAAATTAGAAAACAGAGAACAGATGTCAGAGCGCTGCACAACACAGGCTATAGATGGCCACATTTACCCATGCTATTAGTGCAAAATGGTATATGTGAAATTCCATATCCTTTCATGGCTCACCATGAAAGAACTCGAACTTTCTTCGAATGAGTTGAAAGACCCTTGCTTTATCATAAGGCTTGTGAGACGTGCCTATCATGCCAACATATGCTTAAGGGGATAATAACCCCACTGGCAGCAGTCCCCATGTGAAAGTTAGCAATGCTCTGAACACAGGGAAGTGATGTTTCGAAGAGAGAATAAGATCACAAGTAAATTCGATATATATAAACAACAATTTTGAATGGTGTTTGAAGAAGAAGATGACACCAAAACCACCCACTGAATTGAGTAGCAAGGACGGCACTAGAGCAACAAAAATTAAGAGGTACTGGTAGTTATTTTTTGTTACGTTGGTCTGGGAAAAACGGAGAGATTGTCCACAAACTGAGAAGAATAGTAGATTTCATTGCAGGATAAACAATATGTAATGCAATGTTAAACCTTAGCACCCCACCTTACTGAAAACCATAGGGTAACTCTGGCCAATTAGAAGAAATTTGGCTTCATAAGCTCAGACATCATCATACCAAATATTCCCTGCATATAAAACTGGCACCAGTGAATAATAAAACACATTTGATATTCAGCAGGGAAAATTCCATATCAATGGAATAGATCCTGAACCTTGACTAAGCAAAATATGATGTCCAGTAATTATTGAGAAAGCATCAACTCAAGTGCCCAGGAATTTCTGGCAGCAAATTCAACTATATTAAGGGTCTTACAACTGAAGAAAGGATGCAAAACCCTTCAGTCAAATTTCCTATGGATAACATAACAGTCTGCCAGCGGCAGGTTTTCTCAAACTGCTGTCATGTAGTAGCACCTTGTATGCCATGATGTTCAATCACCAAAAAATCTAGGCAACTAAAATGGAGCCCTACAACTCAAAACTATGATGAGGCAACAGCACAAGTTGAGATCACACATGGAGCAAAACCAAAATGTTACCTAGATCATGGGTCAATTTGGTACGTAAAATTTGGGGTCGGGGTTATGATGTCGGATTACTTAGACCACCAATCAATTTACTGTTTGTGTTATAATTAGGGTTCAGGACTTTGAATGATCTAGTGAACCCACCAGTATCGGATCGTGCGACGCCGGTTTGTGGGATGCTATGGGTATCTATGTGGTAACCAATAATTGGTAACAGATTTGATTTTCAATTCGACAAAGATCGAACAGTTCCCATTAAATTGAGACCAAGAAATCAGCTAGGAAATAAAGCCCAAATGAACAAGCATCCAGGATTATAAAGAGGCAAAATCAGAATCATGACTGAACATACTCTGGAGCCATTGGAGTGTTGTTCACCTTATTTGCAAATTGCTGAGGAAGTCCGACAGCCTGAAAAACACATACCACATTGATATCCATTCAAAAAGGCAAAAGAGAAGAAAATGGAAGGAAACTGTCAAAACCTAATATTTTTGGCAATCACAGTTTGTCCATCTTCATCCCCAAGATGGCGTAGAACCACTTCCTCGAGACTGCCATCATGATAAGCATGCTGTAATAACATAATATCCACACAATTTAGGCCTACAATAATTTATATTCAATTGAAGAATGCATACAAAAATATAAGGGAAACGAAACAGGTGCAGAAAAAAACAATGTCATCTTGCAAAAGAAACCATCAGAAATATGCACATAATCAGTAAAAAGGAAAAAAAAATGACTAATATGACTTTTAAGTATGTAATTCTGTGACATCTCATTCTTCTACAAATTCCACATCATAAATGCTATAGCAACCTTCCAGCAAGATACCCAAGCCCAACAAATTTCTGTGAGCCCGTGAATGACTTGGAGCAAATACAACCTTTAAGCTACTTAACCCACTTTTTGCTGGCACTCGTAGTTGCATGTCGCAAACTGTAACACTAGGTACAAACTCATCGGTACATGACATCATATTCCAAACAAAACCATATATGATGTTTATCTATGGCGTAAGTGGACCAACAATCAGGTCTCTTGAGGCCTACACAAGAGACGAATCGAGAGCATCATTGAAGAGAGAAGAATATTATAAAAACATTCTAAGTACTAAACATTCCAATGCTACCAAAAGTGTAAACATTTAAATTCAAACGAACACCATTAATATCTCAAATCTTAGCATTTTAAACACCCAAATCAAACTGTTAAAACAACTAAACATTCAATTGGGTTTCGTTACTCCCTCTCATACAACCCCTTAATTTGATCCAGATTTGTTGATTCAAGAGAAAATTTTAGGGTTGACATCTATCTAAAATTTTAAGATTGATTCAATTTTCATCTACTTTGATACAATTGTACACAATTCCATCCCCAAATTTATTTTTCCACTCAAAAATATCATCTTCTCTACACGGTCTCCAATGTCAAACAACTCAACCAACACACTCCCCGACGTCAAATAACCGCATTAATCCACACTTACCTTTCTCTTCTCCCTCCCTTACCTCCATCATCTAAGAAGCACGGAAGACCTGGACACGAAAACACAATATTTATTTAAAAAAAAAAATAGGACACAGACACGTTGGAGATACGCTATAAATAATTATTTTTTATATAAAAAAATTATATAATTTATCACAAATATAGTGATAATGATATATTATTCTTAAAAAATTTAATATTTTACAAAAAGTAAATGTTTATGTCTGGTCATCCAATGTAAATTTTTAGACTAACACCATAATAGTTAGTAATCATCAATTTTTTGGTAAAGGTGTATCAAATATATATAATTTAAATAATTGCCCTCATTTTTTCAATTGCTCATCTTTTATGTATGTGTTGTTTTTGTTATTATATTTTAGGTACAACTTTAACATGTAATTATATATTCTCTGATAATATAATGCACTTGTTAGTCAAATTTCTAAATTTTGTTAATCACATGTCAATATATATTTACTGTTTAATAATAGATACGGTTTAAAAAAGTGTCAAACACGAGTCAAAAATTAAAATTGTCATTTAATTATAAAAATGGATAAAAAAGTATCGAACACATATCCGAGAGTGTCGGTGTCAAACACGGATACATCACCTTCTTGAGAGTGCTCGTGCTTCATAGTTTATCATATTTTCTCTCTATTCACTTTAATTTTAAATTACATAATTTAAAAAATAAAAGTAACAATAATAAATTTAAAATATAAATATCGCATAATTAATGTTCAATTTTTGATATTGTAAAATGTCGTTAAACACTAGATTATTACTGATATATATGTTTGGAGCATCAATCTAGTTTTATTGAACATCAAAATTTCTATCCAATTGAACAGATCTGAAGGTCCATAACAAATCAACAAAGCAAAACAAGGAAAAAAAATAGCAGAGCAAATACCACATTGCCAGGAGAATAATTTCAGGCACTCATTTTTTGCGCTTAAGATTTGCCTTAGGCAAAAAACCTCACCTTGGACAACTTGAAACGAGCCAGCTTCCCCTAACTTCGTCTAGCACCCAAGCGACCCTAGCGCTTAGGAAATCACCCGAGGGTGCTTTTGATAACACTACTCCTTATCTATGCATACTCACGCAAACACCGAATCAACAATGTACTAAAACTTTTGCTGTCACTGTCGTATCAAAAAACCCATTGAAATCCCTTTTCTAGACTCCACATAATAACTTCTATGGTACTCCATTATAGATTAAAAAAAAGTGTCCAAATCGCAAACAAATGCTATCAAGATAATATAACCACTTGCACCTAGCAAAAAAAAAAAAAGAAACATAAAATAGACAACCATAAAAACTTAACGACTTGATTACCTTGTAAAAACAACTAGTCCCGAATGGGCAAGTCCCATTCCCGAAGTCAAAATGCTTGCAATCGATAGAACTACAAGACGGAAGACAAATTAGTAAGTGAACCATTGGCAAAAAAAATGGAAATAAATGATTAGTTACACAAATTAGAACTACAACTACAATTCAGTTAACAAATTTTGGAATATAGCGAGTCACTGAACCTACCTTAAAATCTCAAATTTCAATTATAAAACTTTCCATGGACTCAGATACCTACAATACTTTTAGCGCTTCAAACACTTTCACAAAAGCAAAGGTGACAACACATCAAACTTACACACTTGGGTTGACCCCCAAACAAAACCAACATAGGAACTTGGTGGAAATTTTTTAAATGGAATAATTCCAGTTGAAAAAAAGAGTACCAAAGTTCTGACCTATGAACTACTACCTATATCAAGTGCTTCTCTAGTTCTAATAAACAGATCTCTTGCACTTTTACGAATGCCAAACCTCGGCTCGTCTATTTTAATCTCGAACATTGAACAGTATTTAGGAAAATCACTACATTGTATTAGTAGTAGCATAATTTTGTCATTCATCTATGTAAGGAGGTCCCCATTATGCCTATGAATTTTCAAGAAAGTCAAGGGTGACAGTACCACTATATTGTAAAATATATGAATTCAATGCATTCTGCATGTAAAATAGAGGTCACCGCAAAAAAAAAAAAAAAGATGTGTGCACACAGTCGCAAACGCATACACACAAATGAGCATGAGCATCAAAGAACCTATAGTGTGCCGGAGTTTGAATCACGAATGTCTAAGGAACTAAAACTAGAACAAGGTCAATATGTATCCTTATGGTAAAATACCACAATTACTCTCAAAGGGGTTCAACCAGCCCCCTAACTACAATTGGATGACCACTCTAAATTTCTATTAAGGAAATGAGATGCATCGACACACTGCATAGTTAGAATGTTCTCAATTCCTACGAACAAAACTTTTCCAACTATATTCCAAGACAAATAAGAAAAGAATATGCAAGTTAGCAACCATAGATGAAAAAGGATATATGATTACTCAGTTATACCTGAGTTTTGCTTTGTAATTGTCAATAATTTCTTGTTTTTCTTCTTTGGTGGAATACCAAATGACACTAGGAATGACAAAATATGAAAGCTTCCTGCATATTGGGCAGGCCCTTAATGCAGAATTGACATCCATCCCGGAGGTAGGGGAAGTACCGCGCCAATTCCTGATACATGATATACAGAATGGATGATTGCACTCCGATAACAGTCCAAACTTCCGCTCAGCAGCTGTGGGCTTTGACAGAACTCGTTCGAGGCATACACTGCATTCTATTTCCTGACTACATTTTAATGCCTCAAGGTCTTTTTGCCTTTTCTCACAACTTTGTCGATGTTCTTCCCTTTCCTCGGGCCTAAATGGATGCAAACAATGTTTTCCGCAGGAAGGACATAAATCCCCATGCATATGAGGGCATTTTTCTCCGCGTGGGCAGCTACCGGCAGCAGCAAACGAGCAGATTGAACGGTCAGCAGGATTAGCACTTCTGGGATCCCCAACATCATTATTTTCAAGCAAATCAGGATACCCAGACTTCTGCTCCCATGCTGGTTTAGTAGGAGGAAAGAAAGGTCTGCTTGAAGCTGAAAGCTCCATATTAATACCTGGGACTGGAGTTAGACCACTTGATGCAGCTCTAGAAGGATGAGCTACAGAGAGAGAATCCGAAACCCAATTCTGTCGAGAATACACTGACGAAGATGTAGCAGAAGACTCTGACCAAGAAGCTTTCGCATGGTCATATCTGCACCTGCTGCCATAAGAGCAACATCCTTTGAGATAGAATGTGCAGATCTGCAACAATGAACCATAAAGAAGCTAAGCATGAAATCACTAAAATCAACCACTTGACCAACAAAGCAAGAGTAGAGCTTTTACATTATTTGGTGGGTCATTGCGGTCATGTGAAAACTCACAATAGTCCCCTTTTAAACATGCTCCGTGTGCATAGAACTTGCAAAGAACTCTGGAATAATCACACATAAAAAAATGAGAATGCCTACAAGTCAATATTGGCTAAAAATACTGGAAAACTTGGAGACATTTTTCCAACATAAAAGCCTCGTAATAAATACCTCATCACATTTGAACATTCAAAAATTCATCTCTGTAAAGCAATTTAACTAGTTGCAATTCACCATAGAAATAAAATGAACATAAATCAACAAAAAACCTTTCAAACATCAAGAATGAACTATATACACACAAATAATGGTCTCCCAGCATTGTTATCTATAATAACAAGATAGAACCAATTTTGAATCCATTCTAACTTCAAAATTTATTTCAGTTTTAATTCATTTGGTAAAGCACAAGAATGGCTCATATTAAATCCACTTTTAATTCAAAGGTCCAAATTTCATCTCAATTTTTCCAACCTAATCCAAAGGCTCAAAATGCATCCCACATAAATATCTTCTCCTGCCCATTTTAACCCCACACACGCTACCCCAGTCCAGCACAAAACCCCAGCTAGGCGTACTCTCTCCTCTCTCACCTCTCGCTCAATACCCCTCTCTCTCTCTCTCTCTCTCTCTCTCTCTTCTCACTTTGTAAGCCACCAAGAGAGACAAACCCACTAGAGCTGAAACCACCAGCGCCACCCACCGGAGTCACCAGCGCCAAGTACCTTCTGTTTCCCTCTCTCTCGATCCTCTCTGTTACCACACACACCCAACTCAGTTTCTCTCCTCCCTATCTCTTCTCTCTCATGCGTCTATTAACCCCTTTCTCTTCCCCACTCTCTATCTTATCTTTTTCTCTGCACTCTCTTATCTACTAGCCTAAACAACGACCACCACCATGGAGAGCCACCAGCGACCCCGCCAGTAGCCACCATCAGTACTCACTCACTCTTGACACTTTCCAAAGCCCTGAACCCATACATACACACACCCACCAAAACACACATACATACACATCAGTGATGCACAATATACACACCCCAATAGCCACTCGTTAAAATAGCAAAACGCCACACACTTTGAAAAAAAAACCCACATAATAGCATTATTAGTGTAGACCTATAAACTGTTCGATGAAATGCTCCAAAGGTTTTTGACACAACACTCACATCGCAAACCCTCTGAAACACAGCCATTAAGGTAAATTGACTGTTTATAATTATTTATGTGTTCATTTCCTCTGTTAACAATAAATTGACATGGTCTCATGGATAGCCCATGATTTTCATTTCTGTGTTTATTTTTTAATTGTCTAATATTTTTTTTTTTTACATTTTCTTTATGGATTGGAAAACTATATGCACACTTTTTATTTTACGAATTGGGGAATTGTCTAGGAATTTCCTTTTACTTATATGCACATTTTTTTTTTCATTTTTGAATTAATAATGAACCATTAGTGAGATGGACGAAAAATATTGAGCTTATTATAGCAAACGCTCTACAGGTAGAAGGATATTCAAACTACATAGCCTTTTTATCATGATATTGAAAATAGACATTTCCAACAATTAGCATAGAGATATGCCATGTAACAATTGTGACATCATTACGAGATATTTTTCTTTTTTTTTTTCTTATCTTTCTTACTGTGTTCATATTATCTATATTACAAGCTATGGCATAGAGCTTGCTTCACATTGTCTGCATTGCACGATGCCCTTTTGCATATGGCATGCAAATGTACTCACAATTACATCAGATGATTTTCAAGAATATAATAAATATCTTTCTTTTACCTATGTATATAAGACCTAAATGCTTCTTACCTTTTTATGCATTCATTCATTAATTTGTGCTTTATCCTTGATGAGCAGTTCAAATGGTGGCAACTCTACACAGATACACCCACCCCTTTCATCCAATCAACACACACAACCATACCCCTCCATCAGGCATCCCTTATGCCTAACTATACAAATGATGCCCACATATTTGATGATTTGCTTCAACCAAAATGCTCAATTTTAACTTCCTATAAGTGATCCTTTTTTGCCACTTTTGTTAGCTGGCAATTTATAATGGTGTGGTCATTCATTGTTTGTGCAATTCGGAATGGTGTTTTCCAGATTTTATGGATTTTCAATCTAACCTTCCATTCAATTCAAAAACAAAAAAATATGCCCTTCAATTGTTGTTCCCTTTTTCTTATTGACATACTTGGTTTTTAATGATAGTAATGTCCGTTAGTTTCCTGCACTGCGAAAGGAATCTACTTATCTTTGTTTTCTAAATTTGCTCGGTTGCAAATTAGTTCGAGTTTTGTTTTTCCATATTTTTATTGGGTTTATATGATTTCTTATATGCTTCCATTTTCTAGAATTTGTTTTATTGGGTTGGCAATTCCTATTTGGAAGTTTATGGGTGCTTGCTAAAATCTGTATAGATTTTGAAAAAGATCAATATAACCAGTAATACTCTAGATTATTTAGTTAAGCCTATGTGAAGGGTTTGGACGGATGGGTGGTAGAGTATAGTGTGAAGTGGAATTTGGGGGTATATGGCAACATGGTTATTTGGATTGAATGAACATTGGTGCACTATTGATTCTTGATTTTCATAGTTTAATTTTTTTATTTTATTTTTTTGGTGCTAAGCTTTAAGGGTTTACAATACTACTTGATTAAGAGGAGGATAGGTGTATGTTTTGCAGGTTGATGGGTCCATCAACGCAGTGCATTTTACAGCAGGAAAGGGGGGACATGAACTATGGGTCCTAGAGAAAGGACGCAATGGTGACTGTGTTGTTGGTGACCTTGATAAGGAAGGAAGCATCAATTTCATTCGATAACAATTTTATTGTTTTGTTTTATTAGAAGTTAATTTCAATTTTATTGTTTTGTTTTGTACAAAATTATTTCTTTCTAAACCATAGTCCACACTCATTGCGCACATAGTCTGTTTGATGATATTACTAAGTTGTCGCGGTAGTTGATAGATGATTTTATTAAAGTAGAATTATGGCATGATATTGAATTCAATAAATAAATTGGGTCGTGTTTTCTTTAAATTCATGTGTTTTTTTAATGATAAGTTGATTTGTACTAGTTATTATGGACACAAATTGATTTTTTTTGTGTGTGTTTTTTTTTAAATTAAACTATGTCCATATTTTTTTAAATTGATTATGGTTGTAACTAACAAAAATTAAAAAAAAACTGCTACCTTAATATTTGTATGTTATTGAAAATATTTGTATTACATGATTAGTATTTGATTTTGTGTTGCACAATGTCTTTGGTTATGGATTTTCTCTTCTTTTTTTTTTTAAAAAAAAGTGGTTGTCTTAATTTGATATAGTGAAATCAATTATTTGGGGTGCTCAATTTTTACAAACTGATTTTTGAAAATATATTATTAAACTAACAATTGATCATGCAAATAGAACAATGAATTTTAGAGTTATTTGGTGCAATGACAAACAATGTTACTTGATAGCTGCCTAATTGTTTGGAATGAATTTTTTTTTATATGAAAGTGTCTTTAAGTTCCTTCCGTTGCAAAATCTATTTTGGGCTCTATACGGAAAGAACAAAGTACCATGCTTGGTTTACTATTTTGTTTAGGTTGTTTTCTATTTCATTTTCTTGAATTTGTATCTTGATTTTTTTTGCCAATTTTTTGCCTTTTTTGTTGTTGAATTGTTTCAAGTTCTCAAGTCAACTCTACTTCTTGGTCCAAATTACCAGAGGTAAGGTATTCAAAGAACTTTGCATGAGTTCGTCAAATTAATGTACTCTACAAAATACAAATGTTACTTTTTGTTCTTGACAGATATTGTAAATTTAAATTAAATTGTGAGTTTGTTTTTTAGGAAGCATGGTTTGAAATTGTTTTTATAATTACCATTCTTTGATTGGTTTGTGTTTTGAGGACTGAGGTTTCGGTTGGATAATAAATGATTTGGATTTATTTGAATTAATGTTCCGACAGATGGATTATGATTTGAAAAAATCTCTTATTGATTTATTTAATCCATATCTTACTCTGTTTCGCTCTTTGTTTCTCTATCCCTCTCTTTCTCATGCACATACTCACGCCCACAGAAGAACTCTTGCAATAAGGTGAGTTTGAAGAGGCCATGATTTTTATTGTTTGGGAATTTTCATGAAGTGGATCGATTGGTTGAGAATAGGTTTCTTTGGTGCATGGTTGGTGGTTTGATTATTTACATAGACACTATGACATACTATTGAATTTCTATATATACTACGAATGGTGTAGATAAGGTATCATGAATGATTGGTTGGGAATGTTTAATTTCATGAATTTCATCTCAATTCACACATCACCTTTTTTGGTGTTTGCTTATGTTGCTATTTTGAATTGTTTTAGTTGAATATGAATTTTTTTGTTCACTTAAAATTTTGATACTTGGATTAATATTTAGTCACTCCATTGACGATGGTTTAAATTGTTTCATGTATTATAGATTTTTGTTTTTCCCGACTCATGGAAGGCTGAAAAGACTCATCAATTCTCCCAGGTAGATGTATTCTTTGGTAGATGTATTTTTTGAGATATCTTAACATATGCATATTGTTTTGGTTTTGTGTTTGAAAAAATGTTAAATGTTAATTCTTTGACTTGATTTTGTTCTATTGCTAAGGGTTGTAATTTTATTATTGACCGATACTTCAAAATATGGAATGTTCAAATCAAAGGATTCTTATTTATGTGGATTTATTTCTTTGGTTGCATGTATAACATATGACTCTTGACTTTTGTTATTATGATATAAAGGTTATTTTGGTTTGAATTGTGTAAAGACTAAAATTTGATATTCTCATTGAGTTAAGTTAAATAATTTATTCTTGAAATTAGTTATGCAATGGTTTGTGTTAAGCAGTGTTACAATTGGTGTTAGTGTAAACAGGTTGAGATTTCTTTTGGTTTCTATTTTCAAAGAAAAGTTTGTCAAATTTTTTTTAAAAAATAGTAGGGATTATATTGATTTCAATTTCTTTAATTAAAGTAAATAAAGGAAAAACTATTTCAATTTGAACGATTTTTTTAAATTGTAAAAGTGCCTTTAGGCACGATTTTTGTGATATAAATTACTAATTTTATTATATAAACTGTGTAATGCACAAATCGATATTAATCAGGGTTATGTCTTTACGAAAAATTATAAATTTTTTTTTTAAAAAAAATAATGGGTCAATTTTAATCTGGTGGAGCTTATAGTCGTAGAGATTGAGTTATATCTCAATCTCTACATGAACTCATAATTCGGTTGGAGTTTATTGCAATGTGGTTGATAGCTTTGATTTGTTTGGTGGGTTGAATTGTTACTATAAGTATGGTAAATTTTACTATTGGTATAATATACATGATAAATTGCTTTAAATCTTAGTTTTCTCACTAATAATCTTTATATGAATAACATCATTTTAATTGTGATTGGGCTTCAATTTCGTTTTTTAACTGTTCAAATACGAACCAATTAATTGTATTGTGTAAAGTTTATAAGTGTTTTGTTTGTTCCATGCTTAGTACAATGAACTAATTACACATGGTTATGAGGATATCTTCGCCTTCATGTGAATTGATAGTTGTTTTGGTCGTTGGTATATATTGTTGATTTTGAGGGAAAGAGAATTGACTTGTGGCGTTACGATGTATTATGATGATTGTTATATGTGGTTGTAAGTTCTATAGACATGTTTATATTTTTTTGGACTCTTATTTTTAGAGGAAATTATACCGAAATTTCTAAAAAAATAGTATGGACTAGCTTGATTTCAATTTCTTATATTAAAGCAAATGGAGTAAAAATTATTTCAAATTGACTGTTTGTTTTAGGTTACAAAGTGTTTTTAGGCAATGTAGTATTCTTCGACTTTTAATTTAATTTTTCGTTATGTCGTGCTTTCAGGCACGAGCAATTACTAGTCCTCTTATATCTAGGAGAAGTATCGTCCTAATTCTTCAATGATTTGATCCACAGATGGTTCAATGATTTAATCCAAAACAAAAGAGAGGGGCATCATCAAATAGAAATAGCTCCACTATGTCAGCACATACTGATGCAGGTCCGTCTAATTTTTGGTCCCCAAAAACCACAAGTAGTGTGATAAAGAGTGATTGAGAATGATGATAATCCAATACTTCAAGTGACATGTCCCATTTCTTCGAATAGCAAAAACAGTAGTTATATATTTGTTACTAGTTCTTCCAACACAAAGCATATCTAATTTCACACTTTAAGAGGACAAATAGCATGCGAGTCTGCATATATTAAGTTGACAAGGCAATTTACATTTAGGAAGCATGTAGTGCCCCAAAAAATCCATCCAAACAAGACTAAAAGACCATCGAGAGAAAATGTGCAATATTTAGACTTTATCAATATCTTGCAGACGGTCAATTTGGAAACTATAAATCTATGCAGCCATGCTGTTTGCATGTTATGTCACAGCCGTGAATAGAAACTTCACCATAAAGACATAACTCCCCATCGATCCCACACAAAACTGACTCGTTCCGGCCATAGACACCCAAGGGAGAAGTGGTCCTTGAGAGGCAGAACTTATGTACAAAACACCATAATTCAAACTGAAAAAACAAAATGCAGTTTACAGTGGATTTCTTCCACACAGTTCATCCCAAATTACAAGACTCTAAACCCCATTTCACTTCTTAGATGCAGAATGGAAAAGGAGTTAAACCAAAATTTAATTCTCAAACTTTCAACTGTTATGATCCAAAAACTGAATGAAAAAAAGGAAAACAAAAAACCCAAATGCGCCATTTTAGTAAGTTGAGTTTTACCCCATCTCACAGATCAAGCCAAAAATATCTAAATAGATGCTAAAATAAAGGCAAATTCATTTCATTAGCTCTGATATGAAACCAATCCCTTTTTTTTTTATCAAAACAAAAGAATTCACCCAACAGAGTCATTCTACCTAAAATCCATCATAAATCGATAATTATAACAAAAATTAACAAATTTGAAGGGAACAAATACAATGCTTAGAACCGCAAGATGAAAACCTACGAATCAAACAACAAAAATATTACCTGCATTATTATCTAAAAACAAAGCACAAAAGATTACATGCAGTAATTGAAATTGCGAAATTAAATAATATATGCAATTGATGAGGCAATCGGACCGCAAGAAACATCAAAAATCATCACCTCTTTGTCATAGTTTTCAGATAATCGCCACCAGAAAGCCTAGCTTT
>CAUOFW020002850.1:0-15000 GCA_963454935.2 Ilex paraguariensis
ATGATTGGGCCTCAAGCAGGCCTTTCTAGGGGCCTCAAGAACCTTTTTTTAATCATTTTTCTAGGGGCCGAGAATATAATGGGACCCTTCGCGGCCTAGCCCTAGTTACACTATCAATGCTCAATTTTGAATTGCAGAGTGTACAATGGAGCCCCAGGCTCCCACCTTCAATGCCCTAACCCTAAGGCCGGTCCTAGTTATTTTGCATTGTAGAGTGTTTTTTAACATGAATTATTGCTAGTACTATAAAATCTGCATTTAAACTTCACAGAAACACAGGGAAATCCAAACACAGAGAAAAACACTATTAAAAACTAATGCAAATACTGAATAAAAGAAATAAGAACCTCTGATTACCAAAAACCGAAAAAAAAAAAAAAGGAGAGTAAAGCATGCCAATTTCACTCTGATTACTACTGGGGTTGACATGATGAAAATATGTGTAACTCTAAATCAAGCAGGACATGCCCAAAGGCACCTATAATTTTACATGCCTTAAAAACTAGCATATAATCCCCTATGGTTTGCAACTGAAATGCTATAACTACCGACTTTAACAATTTCTGTATAGAAATACAATTATACACTTCATCTTTTTTTTTTTTTTAATTCTGTAGTGTCTTTCTTAAAACTTAACAAAACTTTACAAATCTATTTAATACATGGGTAGCATATTAAGGGAGAGAGATTGATTTTTTTTGGAGAGGGGAAAGCAAGAAAGAAACATGATATGTGCAAGGGCATAGCAGTCATTGTGACATATTATTCGATTTAAAAATTGAATTTTGAGCTTTGACTGTTAATTTTAACTGAATTTCTCACAATTTCAGTTGGGTCCAAAAACATAGGAGGTTGTGCAGGTTTTGAAGTATTACAAGGTCAAACTAAGCATAGGTAATTTATAATCTCTATCAAAAATTACCTGATTTTAAAGCAGGATGGCATGGAAAAGGTACAAGAAGTTCAGCATTGCCACGGCTGCGACAACGAGATAGTTGGAGTAGCTGCTACTAAAACTTGTTTGTCATGTATGGCAGATTTTAGCACATTGTATTGTTGGTTGACAGAATCAAACAGGGCCTGTGAGTACACCACCTTAGCCTGCATTAGGAACACCCTCTATTAGAATGATTGATATAGAACTTATATATGCCACTGACCACTCATTCTCAATGAATAGGTAAATAATGAAGCAAGTTCACAAATTTGTCCCTAAACCCTAAACCACGTTCCAGAGTAATAGAATCAAAGGCTCTAGAACAACTAAATGTTTGGCAACCAAGTCCAACTCTACAATGTTTGATGCAGCTGCAACTACAATGACTTGGTAATGGGGAACACAAGGGAACCCAAGGAAGGCTTGGAATTCGGAATTTGTTTTACTACATTAACTTACTTCTCTGGTCCTACATCGCCTGGGCACCAATGTCCAGTTCAATGGATTGGCTGCACCACATCAATGGAACAACTCTAGAAACAGGTGATGAGCAAAAGGAAGAACACCCTTCTCATTAAGTAAGATCCACTGACCAATAATTATGTTCAAGATTTGATCAAGGAAACAGTAAACAAAAAAGGGTTCTGCCAAATTAAATTTGTGAAAATAACATTTCTACGTTGTTACTGATTATAACTGCAAAAGAACTAATAAAGAACTGAAATTGAATGGTAAACCTGGTACCTTTACCTGTTCCATAATCACTTGTCAAATTAATTGCTTTTTTTTTTTTCATTCTCTATGACTCCTTATATGTGTCCAGCAACCTTCTTCCCAGTCTCCACTCAGGGAAAGCAAAATAACACAACCCAAAATGATAAATGAAGTTCAAGAAAGACTCCATTAGATCGAACGGACAGGTGAATAGCATATTTTGTATATAACAAACCTCTTCAGCATCTCCACAAGCAGCAGCAATTTCATGGAAACTGATTTTCTGTGCCACTGATAATCCAACCCCATGAAAGGAGATCAGTCTTTTTTCTCCAATTTCTTTCTCAACCTGTGAACAGACATTGCTGTGAGAGAAGAAATAGACAATGTCATAAGGGATACACAAAGGACAAATCTGTAGTAAGAACATACCTGGGGTGGAGGGGGCATAATGTCATAGCACAATATTGCTAAAGGATATATATGACCAGGTACACCAGCATTTTCCATAATCCTTCTCATGTTGTCCAATGAAGAAGCATCAAAGGGTGCCTAAACCTTTTATATTAGTATGAAAAGAACATGATTGAATTACAACAATAGGAAAAGGCTGGTCTAAATTGAATCACAGTGGCAAAAACAAAGACACAGGGTTTTGGTAAGTCAGACCATGAGAACAAGAGAAACACCCTACAAAGAAAAGAACATTCTGCACCTCACCCTCTCTACTCTCTCCGCATGTGGGCAGGGTGCTGGTAGGGTGGGTGTGGGTGATGTCACAGGCTTATTACACCCAACTCTGATAATAATTATGCCACCATGGACACAAATTGAAAACTCTTGAGAAGCCATCAAATTGATCAAAAAAGAGAGATCAATTATCTTTTTAATTAGGTGGGAATCACCTGTTTGTGAGGTAGATGTACTATATTTGTTGTAATTGTGAGGATGTATATGTTCTTTCAATCATAAAAAAAAGCCTCTTGGGCAAGCGTGTAACAGCATGTGTTATAAGCATGTGTCTATAACAATCCCAATCCTGTGTCCACAGTTTGTCATGTTTGATAAATATACTTCGCATCTTTCTTTTTTCCCAAAGGTAAATGAGGAAAAAATCATACCGGATACAAATCCTTTGTGACGGTGTCTGGGCGATCCCTTCCACCACTTGGTGCAATCCTTATTATTTTCGATCCACCCCTGGGCACGAAGTGCAAATAGGTTCATTAAAATAATTTGCAGATTATGCATTTTCAGAAAACAAACCAACTAATTGATTGCCATAGAAACACGGAGTAAAGTAAACATTTACCAGAAAAGAGGAAAAGAGATAATTGAAAACATGTAAGCTCAAATATTTTCTTGGAACTATGCATCAAAATTCACAATTTGACATAGTGCAGCTTAATTTATTTGGCTAGTCACAAAAGCAAGAATTTGGGAACGAGGCTCCCTACCTAGAAGGGCAAAACATATCCCAATTAACCAAGTAACCATTTCAGGAATCATCCATACCCAAATACTCAAAAATCTCAGTTTTATTCTCGCAATCTTCAGAAATATGCAATGATAGAAAGGGTAGGAACATTGACCAAAAATGATAAGCCGAGAACATTTCTCCATGCCAAGAAATATGCCTCCATTTCCAGTCAAGTGTTGCTGATTTTCACCTTTATGGAAGACAGAATGCACCTCCTCCTTTGCCTTCTAAGGGAAGACAAATGTATTTCATGATCCAATCAACACTTTCACACTGAAAGGAATCTGTTGCCACATGCAATTCGCTATTTTTGGGTTGATTCTCACTGGAGTACTGGTTCTGGTTCGCTTCAGGCCCCCTTTTACCACATGCAATTTGGTATTTTTGGGTTGATTCTCAATGGAGTCCTTGTTCAAGTTCACTTCAGAGCATCAAATGCTCATCATACATTTCAAACAATAACCTGGACATTAAAAGTTCTTCTCTTCATTCTCGAAGTTGAGTAATGGTCCCGCCTGCAAATGGAATTTAACACTCAAAAGTTCACACTCTACCAACCTAAGACATCATTTACTAAATGCAACACATCCACCTCAGAAATGAGTAAAATGGGTGTTGTTGCCTCTCCCAATGGAAACCAAGACCACCATTATAATCCCCATACCAGAACAACAATCTAGTGAATAATCAGCGACCCTTAATCTTTCATAACCCACTTTAATCACCACTCACTACAACTTGAATACCCACAGTTATTCCATCTTCTCACCCTATAATCTTAGTAGGGAGCCCTTATAAAACTACTCATGATATCAATGTCTGCCCCAGAGCATCCTGCATAAAAATTAATATAATTTGTGCACCTTCACAATAAAATGCTGAATTTGTTCTTATAGCTAATGATCAAAGGAAAGACTGGAAGGAGATTCAAGAGTAAAGTATGGAGAAGGAATATGATCATTTTCATGATCCCTCTCCAGAGATTCTTGCATCCCTTGAGGTGTTGGGGCAAGAAAGGATGGATTCGTTCATGCACTTCCAACCTTTAAAGTGGTTGCTTGCAAAGATTTTAAGTACTTCAAAAAAGAAACTCAACAGTAAGCAATACACACATCAATTGAAGAATAGCAGTGATATCTGTACCTCAAAAGCATAACCATCTCCTTTAAACTTCTCATATTTGCCCTTTTTTTCATCTCAGCAAGCTCCGGAACATCATACATGTGATTTTTTGAATAAACGCATAAGAGATTCCTAAGATTGTAAGAAGTTGGACTCACGAAAACTTTATTAAGAAGAAATAGGGAATTATAGGATACATGCATTTGTACAGAAGATCAAGAAACTTTATGAGCACCGTCCCATGCTGAAAGGCTTGCAAAGAGGATCTGTTATAATTCTATCTCCAGCCACATAGATCTGCATGACAGCATTTAAATCTTGGTGAAGCAGTCAATTTCAAAGTTACAAGAACTATAACAAGAGCAGCTTAAGGGAAAAAATATCATTGTCACCATGTTCTCAGCAATGTGTGGATTTTTTGCTTCAAGCAGCAATGCAATAACAGCTGGATCTGCTTCAGTTTGATGATTGGAGAACAAAATGACATTGTCACCCTGAATTTAATGGTATAGCAGAGCGAAAACCATGAACATCAAGAACAAACATGAAAGCCATGTGATAGAGCACCACTTTAATCTAAACAGAAGTGATGAATGTCTAATTATGCAGATGATCCCTAACTCCAACTTCTTTTAAGGTAAGTAGCACTCGTAAATTTTTCCTCTTTGGTCCATGATCACTAATAGAAATAAGCTTCAAGTTAATAAGGAAACTGGTAATGATGTATAACATATTACCTCACAGGGAACTCCCACCAGCCAGATTCGCTCAATCAATGATGCTGAATTAGCAGTAATAATTCTACCTACCAACCAAGTTTTTCCAGCACATATAGTCCAGTATTATTCATTGGTCGCACTCTGTATTAAGTTATAGTATTTACTGATTTTAGTCGATATATCATTCCAAAACCCTTTCCATGTACCATTTTTGGTAGATCGTGTTTTTTTTTACAGACAAGTGAGTCAATTCTGGTGGGCAGGGGGTCAAGATAAATGTAAAGGGAGTATCAACTTGGAGCCAAAAGCAGGAGAGAGAGAGAGAGAGAGAGAGAGAGAGAGAGAGCACTTCACAACTTTTCTGTATTGGACAATTTAGACAACTGCAGTATTGTGAATTCGTGTTGTAATATGGCTTAATTCAATGGGTCACCACACAT
The DNA here is from genome assembly GCA_963454935.2 of Ilex paraguariensis. Taxonomy (NCBI): domain Eukaryota; kingdom Viridiplantae; phylum Streptophyta; class Magnoliopsida; order Aquifoliales; family Aquifoliaceae; genus Ilex; species Ilex paraguariensis. The sequence goes on from CAUOFW020002850.1 coordinate 5,413, forward strand.
GTACAAGCAATGTACACATGGGTTAAACTACTGTTTAAATTTTACATGTTCCATTTGGGATTAAATACGCAACCATACTTGGTTGTATACTGATATGATGTTATCCTTACTGGCTTCATAAATTCCCCAAAACACCAGATCGTCAAACTTGTTGCTCTATCTTCCGTGTTTATGCATATGACTATATTAGCACCACTAATTCTTAATGGCATAAAAAATGTAGGTTGTTTCTTCTCGAATAAAAAGAAATATGATGAGATACTAAAATAAATGAGCAGGGAGAAAAAGCAGATCAATGCAGGTGGGATGACAAGTCGATCTAGTTTTTGCAATAAGAAAAGGAATTAACAAGCCTTATGGTTAATATCGGCATCAGTTTTATGCTAGTAGTACTTAGTCATGAATTAAGCTAAACAGAAGCATCTAAACTTCCAAAGTTATCAAAGTCATAGTGGAAACTGTGGAAAGTTTCTACCAGAAATGGCAATAGTTTTGCATGACAAGAAACCAATGATTTAGTATATGAAAGGAAAAGTGATCATTTGTCAAAGAAAAAAGATGAAAGGTTAAAGAGAAAAAATGAAATTATTTTATATGTTTACACTAAGAACTCTCACATAAATAAAACATCTATTGATGAAGCATGGCAGTAGGGTTTTGCACTACCAATGTAGAGTTTCCAAATTAGAAAATATTTTAGTGTAAGATTTCCAAATTCACTTTGACCCGTTCATCACAGCAAAACTGCTGGGTAAAAACTCAAGAATCTCATGATGTTGTTGCACAAAAATAGTGAGGAAGGAAATAGTATCTTCAAATCCACAACCAATGGTACGTGGAAAACCGGAAGGAGGGAAGACAGGGGGTTATGGACCAGCATGAGTCACAGCTAGTATTGACAAAGAACTGTAGCATAAGAACACCAAATGTAAATAAATGAAACACAAATATTAGGCACCTGCTGAAGCTTCTCTTCCATTTCACGGAAAAGGGAGATGTTGCCAACATATGAACTCCTGAAGATTGGAACGACCAAGGTTACAGGCAACAATGAATACCTCAATTCGCAACATCGTACGAGAGTAATAATATATCATTCCAATTAACCATATGATTATTAGCTAGTCAAAGAGTATACACCTGATTTTCCCAGTCTACCTCCTAGCACACCAGATAGTGACCCTTTCCTGTTAACTCAAATATTCTAAATGTTAACCAGGGACCGCTAGTTGGGCGGGAAAAAAACCTGGGCAAAACTGGAAATCCAATGGTCTGCAGCCATTTGGACTGTTTGGGTTGGGTTCAGTTGGCTGAAAAATCTCAACTTGACCCGAATTTTAGTCTACATTGACTGAAGTACAATGAAATCCAAACCTAACAAAAAGTACATACATCCCTACATAGATTATCACAGGAAACGCTATGTACATTTAACCACCCCAAAACTCGGAGTATCGAGAGCCTCCTAGATTGGGCTGTCATATATAAGGCATATAGTTTTCCAACGACTTTTGTCTTTCTTGCAGCATTCCTAGTTCCCATTAAGCTATACCTCATTCTCAAAGTCTCAGTCACATTGTTTCTACAAGTCTATGCCTCCATTACCCCCACAGCACCATATTCTCCCTTTCTCACCCCCCCCCCCCACCCCAAAAAAAAAAATAAGTGGCCAAGTGAACAAGGCTCCTATGGAGAGGAAAAAACAACATAAAAACATTCAAAAAATGTATCTACATGGAAAGACAACCGAGTGCAAATTCATTCCTGTCAATTGTAGCTGTTAAGAGAGCTTGTATTTCACATCGAATAGTTAGGACTACCAAGATTGATTTATATACTTGAGTGGCCACCTTATCTATGGCCTATTTGTTTTGGGTTGAGTGCTCTAACATGGTATCAAAGTTGGGCCTTGGGTAGTCAGCAGGCCAAGTCTCTTACCCATTTGAATTTTTTGGTATGCATAGTTGTTTGTTTGCTTGTTAATCCTGCGTGCGAGCCCGGGTCCCACGTGAGGGAGGGTGTTAGGAGTGTTTTTATCCCACATCGAATAATTAGGACCACTAAGGTTGATTTATATAATTAAGGGGTTACTCCACCCATAACCAATTGGTTTTAGGTTGGATGCTCTAACACCACCTAGGTAGAATATGATACTCTCTTTTGAGATGATTTCTTTCATTCTTCAACTACCTTCCTCCATGTAGATTTCATTGATTAATGAACATGAATCATGTGACTGATTGGGATAATGTAGGCATTTTTTATCTCCCAGGTCACAAACTCCCACTACTGATGGAGACAAGGGCTGCCTTAGTGAGATTGTATTCTCATAGGGGCTCATAAAGTGACCTAAAGTGGGCAGAGCATGTAAGGACCTGGACTATATTTTGCAGCCATAAATGTCTACCCAGTACTCACTGAAGTCAAAGCCATTCAATAAATTTCACTAACGTGACAAAAAGCACTCACCTGAAATCTATCAAAGGATGGATATAGCTCTGGACAAACATGTAGTAATCGAAAGGATTTCGAATGGCCTTGTGGTATGGCAAGAATTATAAGGTTCCTGAAAATTTACTGATAGATTTAGAGCAGAGGCACATGCTAGAGATGCAGAAATTGCATACATGTCCACCATTAACCATAAAACTAGAACAAATATATGAAGTCCAGTGATACCTTCACATCCATGAAGATACGGTCAAGTGCAACAGCCATGTTAGATAAAACAATCTCTTCGGCCTGAGGATTTTTGCTCTGAAAAACCTGAAAGGTGAAAGTATGCCATAGAAATTACAGAATGTATAAGCATGCAAGAAAAAATAAAGATATGGTTCAAACACGAATTATGATGGAAACCTACACAATACAAAAGCAGATGCTTAATGCAATTCACAATTACTTATAATTTTTGGGAGCTCCACAAATAAATACAGGACAAAACAAAATTTATATTCTAAGAAGAAGGTGCATAGGACTCCACTTGTACAATGCTGAACAATATAAAGAACATGCTACTCAACTAAAAAACTCAACAAGATAACTCTCTGTAACTCATTGTTGAAGCAGACAACCTTCAAATGAACATAGTCTTGTTTCCAACCATTGATTGTTTACTTTCACTTGCGGGCTTGTCCCATTATTAGGAACTCATTGAAAACATTCTCCAGTTATGGAACCAAATCTCAGCAATTTATACAATCCATAATGATAATGATACTAATAATGGTTCATGATTTTAATCCCAAATCCAGGAGCCTGGAGGGAAATATTTTGTAGGGCCTAATATCAAAGCACGTGCATCACACCAAGTTAGTTTTTGTTTGGCTTTGCCCCTTATTCTGTGCTACTATTAGTGGAACATGGAAAAGCAGTTATCAATGAAAACAACAAAGTGGGAAGCTTGCTTTTGACATGGCAAGGGTCAATGGCCAAGAGGGTAAAAAAAAATAGGAGACGGCTTTGAAATGAAGTCCCCATTAATCGCATACAAAGGGTTGCCAAGAATGAGATATTTCACAAATTTGGTACCAGTAAATCAACCATATCATATTAATGAGAAACCACTCAAACTAAATTTTCTAGGTTCTATCTCTACATCAATGTCTTCATTATTAAGAAGGGGAAAGTTAGAACAAGTACCAACTACAAAGAAACGGATTAGAAATGGCATTGCATTCAACCTATATAACAAGAGATCTTTTCAGCTTGTACAGCCACCATATTACCTTTTATGTCACCCATGACAGCTATATTAAGAGTGTTGTTGGCTTTACATCCTTTCCCGCTAGAGTTTTTTATGGCTCAACATAAGTACTCACCGTGTCAATATCTCTATGCCTTGTAGCACATGTAATCGTACTGTAGGTATTATTTGGTAATGAAAAAATGTGCCCAACTTAGGTAACTCAAGTCAACAAAATTAATAGAACTTATGCATAACAAAAACCTATAGTTATGATTCGTAATATTTTTCTTTAATATCTCATTTTCTTCATCATGATGGATAAAGCCAACTCAAGCGCTTTCTTTTCTTTTTTTGTTTCAACTGAGTGTTCGAGCCAGCTTACACGCACCTCGACTAATCCCCTCCCCAATCCGGTCAAAGGCAGGTCATCCACGCTGAGACTAAGGTATTCATTAGGGGATAAATCTCTCATTGCCTAATCCAAAAGGGTTGTTATACTCAGGACATTTTAGTTTACATCTAGTCCCTCTTACCACTTCTTTTCTTTTATGTTCGGCTAGTTTGTAGAGAAAATAGACCTCCATACATTTATCAAAGTGTACTCTATTTTAGTAGGTATAGCTCCCGCTGTCATTCCTAGGATGAATACCAATGGGATTTCCTTTTCTGAAGCCTGAATGGCATCAAAAAGCTTCCGCTTTCCTCACAACGGACCAACCATAAAGTGAGTAAAAAATGATGGCCTCCAAAATTCTCCCTAAAGACACTGTTACAATGCGTGGGATGCGATATCCCCAACTTTCATAGGTCGTGGTTCAACCTCCTATTGAGAATTGAGGTCGTTGCATGGGGAAACCAGACATATTTTTTTGTTTGTTGTTTTTCTTATACTAAGAAGCTTGTAGGTTCTATGCCAACCATACGTAGCTTAAATTATGATTGCCATAATGCCTTAGCTATTTACCGATTTCCAAGAAGCCTTTGGTTGAATATTCACACCTATCCTCCTTCTACAATTCCTACGAGGCTACAACTGAAAACACATATTGACTTAACACTTCTTAGAGCTTGTCACACACCAACATAATAACACCTCCTAAACTAATATGTGAGCATTATGGCTAGGATTGGGGAGAATTTGGCTAGGATCAATAAAATCGATTTTTCAATGGTGCACTTGTTGTCTTTGAATTTGTCTTTCTATTATCTGTTCAAGTGCAAGTAGGATTCACGTACGGATGACTATTAGAGCTTGTCCAACACGATAAAACAATACATTTCAAACTAATATATGAGTCATGCAGGCCTTGGGTACTTGTTGTTTGTTATCTTATAAGAGTGTTGCCATGGAAGATAACTAAGTGGAAAGGGTGACCTTGAAGAATATAACTAAGAGGAAAGTCAACCCTACACTCTGGTCCGTACCAATGCTAGAGTGCTAAAGCATGTGGAGCAAACAATATTAGAGATGGATCAATGGCTTCTAAATAAAAAAACTAAAACATTGATTGGGGAAACCTTGACTGAAACTTCCGACCCTTTAGGTGGCAAAAGGGTGAGGTAAGGAGTAGTATGAAAGCAGCTCATTCATCGATAAACCTCTCCTTATTCATTCAATAGGCTAAGGCTCCCATTCAATGTGCGAGATCAAAGTTTTGTATGGTGAAGTAGCGATTGAATCATCCACTTTAGTTAGTCAATTGATTTTGAGCTAGATGTTTTAACAACACTGATACAACAACTAGGTTGTTCGATGTATTTTGTTGGTTTGTTATCCAAAGTTACTTCTTCATTGATGCTGGAAATTTGAAGGATTTTCATTTATTTACCATGAAGAAAATAACGAGATGAGATAAAGCACAATTCACTGCACCAGTATCACTCCGTGGAGGAGTGACAGTGAAACAATATGGCATGGCAAAACCTAACAGGCGACAAATTAGTAGATCAAAAAAAAAAAAAAGTACAATCCTATAAGCTAGAAAAAAAAATGGCCACCAAGAATTACTTGTTAGTTGTTACACCAATATAGGTTTTCAATTCTGGATATTAGCTCCATTATTAATTAATTGTTTACAGGACATGATATTTTACCTCTACTAATATAGTAAAACAATCTGATTTCTAACTAGCATGATAATAAAATTAAAAATGAATCTTTCATTAGGTATGTCCAAATAAGAAAATGAAGGAAGGCATTAAAACCCAAAAAGAATGTTTCCTAAGAATAAAGACCTAGCCTCGGGCCTAACAATTAAAGCATAGGACCCAATCAGTACACAATAGCTAAGAAAGATGCATTACAGCGTGAGTCAAAGCATTAATTTACTGCATCTCAATAACTATATGGCACAAGCTTTACACCAGACCTAAGACAGTAAAATACAGTACGAGTGCAAGGTAATTAATTTACTGCATTACGATAATTCTGGTACAACTCCTCCATCCCCTGCGCAACATTTAATGGTAGCCTTCCAGTTGCTGATTCTTTTCTTATGCCAAAAAGCAGATCTGTAAAATTAGATTTCAGTAAGATGGGAAACCAAATGCTGTAGACTTAATTTCCATGAGAGAAATCTTGCAATCAAACAAAGAATGACACAAGTCAACAACAATATTTAGAGGAGTTCACGCGGATAAGATCTTGGTCAAATAATAACAATTTTTTGTTGAGAAAGTTCATCATCAACTTTGAAAACTACCACCAACCACACAACCAGGTAAGCGAACGTAAATCCTAACTGAAAGGAATGTAATATGACAAGTACAACTAACGTGATTCTATGTAGTCTAGAAAACTTGCAAAATGTCATGCAGACCGAAGATATACACAAAAGGCCTAAGAAAATTTAGCACCAGAAAGAGATTCATCGAGCTTACAACAAAACTACCATAGGATATAAACTTCAAAAGGCAAAAAAAATTGTAAGCATCATCATTCGTTAATGGAGGAACCAGTATACATGTTTAACTATACTCACGACCTGTGGATTGAATTCAAGGATTTTAGACCTGACGCAATTGATGCATCAACAATCTTTTAGAGCACTTTGTTCACACAGACACAGAGAGAGATTTGCAGCATAGAACTGACAACTCGGATTTCATGTTAATTCCCTCGAACACACTGCAGATCCAAGTAAAAGACATCAAAAGCAAGTACACTTGTATTGTCAGTGCAGTATCCCTAAGAAGTTGATTGACCAAGGAAATCAATAGAGGAAACAAACCGAAACCTAAAAGAGCAACAATATATCAATTGGATAAGGATACAAAACTTTTGCAACTTCAGTTTCATACCCAGTTAAGTAGACTAATGACAAGTCTTAAAAAGTAGCATTGGTAAACCAATGACATCCATGGATGGTAGATTGCTTTGAAAACTGATCCAAAATAATTAAAAAAACTGAAGCCGATTAATGACAGAAACTAGCAAGTTAAGCATGCATATCTGTTACTCGAATCACCAAATATAACATTCCCCTCACTCTCCACAGTCCAGACGGCATCTGGAGGAACAATAATTCATGATTGTCCCCCACTATACCCAACCAAAAAAAAAATGCAAACAACATGCTCGTCAGAATACCATTCACTCAACAAATCAGATTGGACCAATTTCCCCAACTTGGATTGAACAGCAAAATGTCATATTTTTCAATTTTAATATTTAGCCATTTTATATTTATTTGGAACCTAAATATACTCATCATTCTTATATTTTGATTTAAGACGCAAATAGAGACGTTAAATGTAAAATAAAACTAATTGGACGATCGTTTGGACCTCCAAATATTGTTTCAAAGTCAGGCCTGGAAAGCTGATCAGAATTCTGATTGGAGTTGGATTCCTTTCCGAACTAGTAAACTTCGGTGGGTCATAACTTGAGTTTACGAAATCCAAATCAGGTGATTCAAAAGCCTAAATTTATCTACTCATTCAGGGCTACAACTTTTATGAAGAGCTCAAATCAAGATTCAGTCGTTATCTAATAGAAAAACATATCACAAGTTCCAGCACGATTTCTGTCAAAATTTTTTGATAAGGAATACCTATAATGTAGGGGTTTGAGTTGTACACGTTTTGACAGTGTGATATATTTTCTATATTTATTTAAGGAGAGAGAAAGAAAGAAAAATCAACATAATATAGAGGTTGTTATACCCCTTCTTCTCTAACTCTTTCTTCTAGTTTTCATGAAGACCATGTGTGGCTAAACTATAATACTTGATCTAAGGAAACGGAAGCTTCAGAATCAATAAAACTGTGAGATCTAATTTATTTTTATTGTTCAATTTATGATTTGCGTATTGGATGTTTTGTTGTACCTATTTTTATGATTGCATCGTTTAATTACTAGGAGGCATACTAGTTTATTATTCGTTGTAATCTACTGCTGGGTTAGATATCAAATCTGTAATTGTTTGATTCCTCTAATTTGTGAAGCAACTAAGATTTAATGATTTGCTGCATCAGAGATTATTAGATCTTAGAAAGAACATTCGACTAAATTAAATGCATTCGCTTTTGCTTGTGTTGTTTAGTTTCATCGATCTTTCTAATTCTTAATGATGCTACTAGATTAAACTTTTAGTATTTGTCTTGGGTTGTTTAGTAGCTAAGGTTAATTAGATCGCTTGTTTTCTAATTAATTGCGACTAAGGAAAGATAGGAAGATAGTTTCAACGGTGAATATTCAGATAATGAAATGATATATACTTGCATCGATGATCAGTTGTAAATTAAATTCCGATGGTAGATGTTGACTTAGACCAAGGTTTGTTCTCTTGATTGATTTCGATACTTTAATTTGAATTATTCTTTAGTTGTTTTTCTTAAAATTATTTTTTTAAACTCAAACGCCCTTCCATCCTTGCTCATGAGGCATAAAACTAGGCTAGATACTCTCTATAGGAACGATCCTTACTCGCACTACTACATTTATTTTTAGGAGTATAGGTTTTATTTTTGGTTGTCAGCATACCAAATATTGGCGCCGTTGCTGAGGAAGTTTTTCTAGTTGATTTTTTTTGTGCTTCTTGTAATCCTTATTCCGTTCTTGAAATTTTCGAAAAAAAAATTATTTTTTGATAGTTATAGTTATTTATTTTCTTTACTCTTGATTTGTTTTTCATTATTTTTTAGAGTTTCCTTGATTGTTTATGACAAGGCCCGCGTAGGGAAAGGAAGTAAATCTAAGTCTAAGAAGGTTGACACTGTTTTGGCCATAACTTTTGATTTGTTTGGAGTTACGGGGTCCAAAATATATCAAATCGAAGCTCTCAACGAGCCCTACAAGACTCATTGCCCTAGGCTATGATAGACACTATTAAAACCCCAAAAAATGCCTGAAAACACGTGTTTGGGCCTTCCGAAATTTTGTTAGTTTTGGGTTTATTTGAATTATTTCACAATTTAATTATTCTTTGCGTAATTAGGATTCCAGCTTATTGTTTAGTATTTAAAGATTGTTTTTATGTGTTTTAGATTTAACTCTTATTATTTTTATTTTATAAACAATGTGACTGCTTAGTCAATTTATTCAACTTTGTGAATTCCTGTGATTGCAAGTTATATAGATTCAATTCCTATGATTGTTTCTATTCGTTATTTGTCTTTCGCTGCATTAGTTTATGACTGTAACTCGATCTTCTAATCAAGTTGATTTGCAGTACAATCCAGAAATAGAGAGAACATTGTGCAGGTTAAGGAGGGAAGTTTGAAAAATTCTGAAGAGAAGGAAGTCATGGCTGGAAATCGAACTTTGAAAGAGCTCGCTACCCCTAATTTGAATCAACAACTTTTACGTATAACGTTCCCTAATTTAGATGCTACTACTACTTTTGAATTAAAATCTAGATTAATACATCTCTTGCCCACTTTTCATGGCCTTGCAGGTG
>CAUOFW020002850.1:20000-42944 GCA_963454935.2 Ilex paraguariensis
ATAGACTTAAGTCTTTCTATGAAAGTTTCCAAGTAGAAAATGTGAAAACATTGGACCTTGAGGATCCAATTTATACTAACTGAAGAAGGAAGCATTAGGTCAAGCCAACGACAATAAATAAAGGCGCTACTTGGGAGGCAACCCAAGGGGAGTTTGTTTTCTTATTCTCGCATTTATATTTTGGTTATTTTTGCCTTTTCTTTGCATTTCACCTTACATTGGGAACAATGTAAGTTTTAAGTGTGGGGGAGGAGATTTAAGTTGTGTTTTAATTTTTATTTAAAAAAAAAATAAAAAAGAAAAAAAATTGTATGGTTTTTCAAAAACTTTTTGAAAAAAAAGAGTTTTGCTTTTTATTTTGTGGTTTTTAACAAATTTTGGTTGTGTATGTCATGAGCAAGATTTAATTATTAGCTTGAAAAATTCATATCATGATTGAATAAGTAATCTTCCAACTTATAATTAATTAGTCTAGTTATTTTCCTTGAGAATGGTAGTGACAAAATTTAGTAGACAAAAGCTGGTGAGATTTTAAGCCTTTAGACTGACACATCCATATCAGTCTCACTATTTTCTTTTATGTGAGATATTCTTCCATGGATTTATTTCTCTAGAACTTGCCTTGATTCTCTTCGAGGTCACATTGACACATGCATGCATGAACATGATTAAGGTCCTCTTTGTTATAAACTACATAAGTCAAATAGCCTACCTTGTAATTAATTTTTCCCTTTGTTGAACCCCTTTGAGCGTTATTGTTTTTTTTTCTCACCCACATTACAAGCTTTAAACCCGATAAAAAAAAAAAAAAAACAATGCCTTTACCCAAGCCATAAAGCTAGTGGAGCATTTTTTATCATTATGATATGTATGGGTGTGCAAAAAAATAAGTGTGGGGATGTCTGGATTTGTGGTATGGCTATGACCGGTGAAATGGAACAGGTTCTCATTCTAAATTCGTGAGTTCCATTGTTGATGTTTTCATTGTTCAAAAAAAAAAAAAAACAAAAAGGAAGTAATGGGGGAAATTGCTTTTAATGTTACAAATTGTTCATGTTCATAACTCCTCCTAAAATTCCAAGAAAGGGGTCTGTTTGTACGTGATATATAAAAAGGTAGAAGCTTTTGCAAAGAATTGTTCCCTGCTGAGAACGAAAAGTGTTCCTTTTGAACGAACTCTTTTTCAATGCAAGAATTTTACATGGTTGAATGGAGTGATTGTGGAAGCTGCTGAATGGAGTGATTAGTTTTGCATGTCTTATATATTCGAGCTTGAATTGATTCATTTTTGCTCCACTAGTTTCGATGGCTTTTGAGCTACACTCCCAAATATTTCCTGCCTTAATCCTAAACCCCGTTACAACCCTTGAAAAGTCCTTACGATTCATGTTATGCATGTGATCCCAGTGATGGATAATGAGAAGATATGCAAGCCTATGGTAGATTATTTTCATTGGAATGAATTTAAGCGAAACACATACCCTTTACACACATGAGAGTCGAGTGTTTACTTCTGTGAGGGTCTACGTATTTAGTTTACTCCATATTTTAGTGAAAATGCTTACTAAGTAATTGTAAGTTGTTAAGAATATTTGTTCATGATATGTTATGAGTTTTGAAGAGCTTGGTTGTTCTTTGTTAATGGCGTTGCAACCTTGTTGTTTTTGGGAAAGTAAATTTGAGTTTTGCTCAAGGACGAGCAAAAGCTAAGTGTGGGGGAATTTGATAAGAATGCAAAATGTTATATTTTTCAATTTTAATATTTAGCCTTTTATACTTATTTAGAGCCTAAATATACTCATTATTCTTATATTTTGATTTAGGACGCAAATGGAGACGTTAAATGCAAAATGAAGCTAATTGGACTATTGTGGACAGTTTCGACATTGCTTCATAATCTAGGCATAACTCTCTCATTCGAGCTCCGATTGAGATAATTCAAGATGCTATGGAATGCCAAAGAAAATCTCTACAACTTTTGTGTTTTGAGTTTTGAGAGATATTGACTGCATCAAGGGAAGTATTGAAGGCAAAAGAATAGATATGGAGTATTATTGTGCAATTTCCAGTTTTTAGGCAGTTCGATTTATGGAGCTTCAATTGAGGTTTGGATGGCGTTAGAGTTTCAGGCTGAGAAAGTATTCTTCACAAAGTTTTTAGAGGATGTCTTAAGCTTTTCAAAAAGGTATGGTTTGAAAAAATCCGAATTCGTTTGGGCCTCCAAACATTGTTTCAAAATCAAGCCTGGAAAGTTGATCAGAATCCTGATTGGAGTTGGATTCCTTTCTGAACCAGTAAACTTCGGTGGGTCATAACTTGAGTTTACGAAATCCAAATTAGGTGATTCAAAAGCCTAAATTTATCTACACATTCAGCGCTACAACTTTCATGAAGAGCCCAAATCAAGATTTAGTCGTTATCTGATAGAACAATAGATCACAAGTTCCAGCACGATTTCTGTCAGTCTATTTTGATAAGGAATACCTATAATGTAGGGATTTGAGTTGTACACGTTTTGGGAGTGTGATATATTTTCTATATTTTTTTAAGGAGAGAGAAAGAAAGAAAAATCAGCATAATATAGAGGTTGTTATACCCCTTCTTCTCTAACTCTATCTTCTAGTTTTCATGAAGGCCATGTGTGGCTAAACTATATACTTGATCTAAGGAAACGGAAGCTTCAGAATCAATAAAACTGTGAGATCTAATTTATTTTTATTGCTCAATTTATGATTTGCGTATTGGATGTTCTGTTGTACCTATTTTTATGATTGCATCGTTTAACTACTACGAGGCCTACTAATTTATTATTCGTTGTAATCTACTGTTGGGTTAGATATCAAATCCGTAATTGTTTGATCCCTCTAATTTGTGAAGCAACTAAGATTTAATGATTTGCTGCATCAGAGATTATTAGATCTTAGAAAGAATATTCGACTAAATTAAATGCATCCGCTTGTACTTGTGTTGTTTAGATTCATCGATCTTTCTAATTCTTAATGATGCTACTAGATTAAACTTTTAGTACTTGTCTTGGGATGTTTAGTAGTTAAGGTTAATTAGATCGCTTGTTTTCTAATTAATTGCAACTAAGGAAAGATAGGAAGATAGTTCCAACAGTGAATATTCAGATAGTGATTGATATATACTTGCATCGATGATTAGTTGTAAATTAAATTCCGATGGTGGATGTTGACTTAGACCAAGGTTTGTTCTCTTGATTGATTTTGATACTTTAATTTGAATTGTTCTTTACTTGATTTTCTTAAAATTATTTTCGTTAAATTCAAACCCCCTTCCATCCTTGCTCACAAGGCATAAAACTAGGCTAGATACTCTCTGTGGGAACAATCCTTACTCGCACTACTACATTTATTTTTAGGCATATAAGTTTTATTTTTAGTTGCCTGCGACAGAGCACTAAACAACATGCGTTCACATAGTACTTACCAATTCAATCACCAATATAAGTATAACCCAATGCGATTGATTACTCAAAATAGCTAAAAAAACAGAAGAAAACATCAATAGCATTAAGTTCAAAGAAGGAATTAAAAAATAATCAAGCAAATTCCATGCAAAGGACACCAGTGAAGCAGCAAATTCAAGAACTGCACATGCAAAACTTGTCAAACTACCATTTGTTTGCGGAGCTCAGTATTGAACAGTCGCTCTTCCTATCTACAATGCGCGCATGCACAAGCACACAGAGAGCGATACACAGTGTACACACACACACATAAAATAAAGAAGCAGTAAATGCATTAATTAAAGTATAATTAAGTAATCAAAGCATGTATAAAATATAGGGAAAAAAACTAAGGAAAAGAAAAGAATGACAAGCGTGAAGAGAGCATCGAGGAATGTACGAAAATGGCTGAGCTCGTCCTTCTCGGAAGCCGAATCCGAAACAACCAATGCTTCCATCGAATCCTTTGCATCCCCATCCACTTCCGCCATTCCTCCAAACTTTGAACCACACAACACTACAAATGGACACCTTCGAACACCTGATTTGAAAGCAAGGGAACACGAAGTCAAAGCTAGTCTTGGACCTGAAGACAAAGAAGCTAAAACCGTAGCTCCATTAGCGTTGCTGAAGATTCTACAAGGAGATGCAAAGATGATCGCCATAGCCTCTGTAGAGAAAGTTTGCACAGAGAGAGAGAGAGAGAGGAGAGGAACGGTTGATTGGGTGAAGGCGCACGTTCTTTTCATCGCTGAGGGTCCGAAATATATTTTCATGCATATATTTGGTTAGTATGAAAAATTGGTGAAAAAATTTCAAGAAAATTTCATTTTATTGTTTGAAATAAAAGAAAGTTACAAGAAATTTTTTTTAAAAACTACCCTTAATTATATTAAATTAATTTAAAGAAAATAATATGTATTATAATTAAAAGTTACTCCTAACCTAATTCGGATAATCATCAGAACAAAGGTCTCTAAGTCAAATTATATTATTAACTAAATCCATACCAAGATTTTTTAAAATTAATAACTAATAAAATATTTTAAGAAAAATAAGGGTAAATAGGAAGGTAGTTATACATCACAACTTTCTTGCATTTCCTTGTGTTTTTTGCAAGAAAAAAAAGTTGGTTAGTTGTGCGAAAATTTAAATATGGAAGAAAAAAAATTCTATCATTTTTCATTTCATGCTAATCAACCACATAAAAAATTTTAAAAATTTTTCTTTCTTTCATTTTCTACCATAATCCCGTTAAACAAATGAATCCTAAGGAATGGAGCCAAAAGGGTGAGAGTTTTTGGAATTCGAACACAGCAACACTTACGGGGAAAGGTGTGATATTAAGGGGCCATCTGAGAGATGCCTTCAGGTTGAACTGACACTCACTCTCACTCCAGAGTCTGGCCCCTGTGGGGTTACCTTGAATTCAACTTTTTCCCCAACTACTGCCCAGGAGAGAGAGGGGAGACTATAGCTCCGTTGTACTCTAGTGAGACTTAATTTATCGATCTAATTCACTATGATCTTTGAATTGACTATAGACTTCGTCAAATATTAAAACTTGATATTAATCCAATAGTTCCAATGAAGCTACGTTATTAAATCAACAAATTATATCAAATTTTTATGTTCAAATAACATTTTCCTTCAGATTTTACTTTTCATCATATTTGTTTTTATCAAGGTATTCGATTTTGGCTTTTATTTTATTACTCCTTCCGTTCCTAAATATCTATCGTTTTACACAATTTTTTTTATTCTATAATATCTGTCGTTTAATAAAACCAAAACATAATTAATATTTCTTCTTCCAAATTTACCCTTAACTTTTCAATGCATTAAATTAGGTGGAGGCTAAGTGTCTTTCATATTTTTTTCCTTTCCAATACATATTGAATAAGAGTATTTTAGTCTTGTGCAATTATTTTTTACTCATATTAGAGCTATTTAATAACTTCCTTAATTTTTGTACAAAAATTTTAAACGATAAATATTTAGGAACGGAGCAAGTATGAGGTTAACTCATAAATTACGAAGAAGAATGGCAACAAACAAAATAATAAGGTGGTTTCCTATTCAATGTGAATGACATGGATATAAATACTAATTCATTATTTGTGAAAAATGATGTGTCTTTGTTTTGATTTTCTTAAAATAATAATCAATGGCTATATATGCCACAAAAATAGACAAGTAGAATTTCACTATGCAGAATATTTATTTGGAAATATTTTAAAGTTAAACTAAGGTTGACTTAGTGAATGTGATATAATTGTTATTAAACTATACAAACTTTCTAATATAGCCGGTCATACATAATAATGCACAAATTAAATTCGTGCAAGATCAACAGTTGAGTGTGTGATAAGATATAATTAATAAACAATAAATAAAGTAATCAATGACAGATATATGTAGGAGTTCGGTCTGGGTGACCTACTTCATTCTCAAGAAACGACAGCAGTGGTCGATGGTCTTTATTGATAAATAAAGTAAGAGAGAGACAGCGCTGGGAGATGTGTGCTCCGATAGAGGTACAATAGTTAGGACAGAGAAATTATGTGTGTAGAAAAGTGTCAAGGTGTGTTGAGAGATGTCTTCTCATGTGGAGAGAGTTTGCAATTTATAAGTATGGTGAGACAGTAACATGAGAGTGAGAGCACTACTTCTTTGGAGAGGATAGTTACAAAATGTAAGTATAATTAATTCTTGTGTATCTATCCCGATTATCTCTCTTTCACGTGCTCTAATATTTTTAGACTCCTTGAATCTTAGACTAGGTCAAACTGATGAACCGGACTTGAGCTATCTTCGTAGTGGATATAGACTTGTTTGATTTACTGGATTTTACCCAAATAGGTTTAGACTCGTCAATACAGTTAGTTTAATTATAGGAAATCACCTCTTACTTGCCAACATTGTCTTTATCACCAAAAACAATAACAATAACAATAACAATAACAATGCCTTTATCAACAATGCCTTTGTGTTTTTTAGAAACACAAAAAAACAAAATGAACCCTGCCGAAGATAATGATGTTTGATTTGTAGCATGCGCTGTGCACCGTGTGATAAGTTCATAAAAACATGTAAAACATGAGTTATTAAGAGAGAATATTCAATGTAATGTGTTAGTTCTCAATCGTTGATACGAACTCGATACAAAACGATTATAAAATTAATATAATTATTAAACACGCATAATAAATAATTTAAAGTAATGTTTAATACTCAAAACATACTAAATAAATTATTTTTTTTGTGAGACTTGACACAAATACGACACGAATAATAATGACACAACATGAATAATATAATATGTAGGTCACACGAATACGACACGATTGACACCCTTAAATATAATAGTGATAATATATTATTATTATTACCGGGTAATATCACAGTATAATAAAAACCTATCAATCATGCAACTAAATTTTACATAATCTAAATAACTAGATCATCTATATAATGCAATGCAAAGAAATTAAGTTTATTTGTCTATTTATTATTTTTTATGTGCGTGCTAGATCTTGCACAATATAAAAACGAAAACAGATCTCTCCCTTGGTGAACTCGAGTGAGTCAGTTGAGTGGTCAACCACGCTGCTTGGAACAGCCTGTGAGATCCGGTGGTAACCTGGAACGGTAATGGGAGACCTTCGCTGATCAAAGGAACGATCCAGTAAGGTTGAAGAAAGGTTCCTGGAACAAGTTAGGAGGGCGCCGGAGTATTTTTCGGCGTATCCCCTCCGACGATCAAGTCAGTTTTTTAGAGAGAGGAAGAAGAAAACACTGAGTATAATTTGTAGCAAAGGTTTTTCACCTCTTTCCTTGCATTTAGTGAGGAGTATTTATACCTCAAATACTCATGATTGCTGTCAGTGTGGTCAGTAGGTGATCATTAGATACAGGCAACGTGCGCACTGATTCCTATGAGGAATGTCTTCTCTTTTAACTGCTCGAGACCCCGAGCAATCAAGACTGTGCCATCGGCCCGCCGACGGTTCAATGAGCTCCTCTCGGGGAGGATGCAATAAATGTCCAGCCTGAGAGACATTTATTGTCTTTCACTTCCGAGCCTTACCGCATTGAATGCAGTCTCATCAAGAGAATGGTGTAATTAAATGTTTGTCTTCCCAAGTCGCGTGTCAGCAAGGTCATGCGGTCTTTCTGTCTCTGATGTGACACAATATGCCACGCGTCCATTCCTCATTGGCTGTGGCCCCTGCCTTCCTGTGCCTTCTGACACTAATTGTGTAAGACGAGGTCATGATAGCTAACCTAGCCTAGCCTAAGCTACTGACCAGTGCATCAATAGCCTCTGCTGGAGCAGAGAACGACATCTTGGACGAGGGGGGTACATCTCTGTACCGAGGAAGAGGAACATCTCAGAGCCGAGAGAGAGAGCCTAGCGACCGATGTACCACATCAGACCGAGAGTACGTGTCAGTACATAAAAACATACTGGATGTCACTCGATCCCCATAATCAGCACCTCAGGGGGAGAGGGGACTTGTGACCCGATGGGTACGTGATCTATATAACAAGGATTAATGACACCGAGAACACGTGTCTTCATCTCAAAATATTTCAGAAATGTCTCATCATTTTATTAGATAATGATATCATATGTTAATGATATTGTCATATCACCGTTGCAAAGACTATAATTAGCTACTAGAACGTTGATAGTTAAGGTTAACGACATGGTTCTCAATTTCTCTCTCTCTCTCTGGCGCCCACCGCACAGATATATGAAGCCAGGTGCACTGAGATATATTGTCAAGTACTTTCTGAAAAGAAGGTCAGTGCTCAGTAATGGCTAATGGGTATTTTCGGTTTATTGGTGGTGATAGGTTTGGTAGAGGTACGTGGGTTAGGCGGAAGTGCAGTTGGTGACTCTTTGTGACGTTTTTTTTTTTTAGTGATTACGGATGTTTGGGTCACTTTATGTACATCTTGCTTATTTTTTTTTTCGGTTCGATCAAAGATATATCATTCACACCAAAATTATAATATTTCATGAAAAATAAATCACTTATAACTTTAACCCTAAAAAGTAGTCAAGATTCAAACTTAAAACATTTAGGACACGTTTAGTAACGTTTACGGTTTTTTGATTTTCTTAAAAACGAAAAACAAAATCAAAAAAAATAAAAAACGTCTTTTTCTCGTTTTTGAAAATCGCCATTCGTTTACAAAACGATGACAGAAAAAAAAAAAAAGTTATCAAACAAGTTTTTTTTTCTTGTTTTCTCTAAATATCAAAATAAAAACAAAAAATAAAAAACACAAACGTTACCCAACGAGACCTTAATTTATAGCTCGTTTCTGTTACCACTTAAATTACCGTTGAAATTCTTTGTGGCGTTTGGAAGAGTGAAACTGGCTGTGGTTTGGGATGATTTGAGCTTTGTGTGTATGTGATGAGTTTAGTAAGGATAGTGATTGGGGTGGTGAATTCACTGGCGGTGGAACTGTTCAGAGAACGTTCAGAAGAATAAAAGAGAGATTTGAACATATGAATTGTGATGCTTGGACACACCATTAATTTTTTTAATTTCGCCTCTTTTTATCTTTTGAGCAAGCAATAAAGGAGGAGTTACGTCGATATTCTAAATAAAGTTGGATATATCTCCGTTGCTTACATGAATCGTGGCTAAATGAGACAAATTCATAACATTGTGAATAGCTTCTGAACTACTCAAAGATGTGTTTTTTATACTAATACAGGGCATTTCACATCTCCCTGTAATCAAGTAAATATCAAATAGCAGGGTACAAATTTCATGTGTGATGAGCTTGACATAGCTAAAAATCTAACAAGAAAGGAAAATCGATAATCCCAAAACTCTCTTGCCATCAAAACTCACGGAAACAAAATTATTGAAGGCATAAAGTCACCCTATTTATCCAAGGAAGTTCATAATCACCAAATTGCCAAGAACAAAATCTGCAAAAGCACGCTCGGGTGGTAAATCCTGCAATTTAATGGAAAAAGATGTCAATAAGTTGAATTAAAATTTGTTGAAGCAGCAAGGTTATTCCTTTCATCTTCTGCTTTTGATTGAAGTTTTGATGGCTCAGCATCATGCCATTGAATTCTATAATGGAAGTAATGTAACCTCTTCTTGCGGAAAGGAAGAAACACGTGTAAAAGTGAGAGTTGCGCACTACTTCATGGCCACAATCCATGTCATAAGTTTTTACAGATTCTATTGCTAAGCATAGGCAAGTCATAAGTTTTAACAGATTCTATTGCATAGCATAGGCAACTAAGGTATATAACATTGAACCAACCATTCAACTCGGCAATGCTCCTCCAAGAGGTATAGTAACAGAAAGAACATAAAAAGGAGATAATGGCTCGCATCATAGATTAACAGGCAAAAGGTTACCTTAAACTCCTTGTTTTCTTTGTTAAATTGGATACGGAGACAAACTGTGGCCAAAGAAACCAAAATGTGTCAGCCTCCCTAGATGGAAGAAGAAATATACAGAGACAAATAATACAATATAATTCTGCTTACCAGCAAGGACTGCAGTTCCTATACAAGAAAACACTCCAGAGAGAAAAGAGTTGAAAGGAAATGATCCAACTATTGCCATGTAAACGACCTGATCACCAGTAACATAGACCAGGAATACTCAAAGCTTGAGAAAATAAAATGGCCAAGTATTCCTCCTCCCCCCTTTTTCCCCTCTTCCATTCTCCCCAAAATAAAAACAAAAAACAAAAAAAGGGACAAGGGTCTCTACATTGCTGAGCTGCATATAATGTGGATTTCATGCTTAGAACGAAAAATGATTCAACTAACTAGCACCGAATAACTTGAGCAAAGGGTTTATTTGGTATGAATTGTGGATTTTATGCTGTCAAATGCAGCCTACTTCTAATCAGATCAATCATCAAAATACAAAGCAAAAAATGAGCTTCCCAAACAAAATTAAGTTTTGGCCTGGATATAATTCAAGAATTTAGCCTTGTTTCTCTCCCAATTAAACATTTGGGAAAATAAGAAAGATCACTGCTTATGGTTAATCGAATCAACTAGTACACAATGTGTACTAAAGGAACAATACATAATTCACGATCATAGTCAACAATGAGCAAGCTAATCAGTGACAAGGATTGCAGATACAGGCAGATTACCTGAATCAGAGCGGTGAAGACCGCGAACATTACATACAGGTCGATGATCTGAAACAGACGAGCTCCAAATTCAGATTATTCATTGAAAGCAGTATATATATATATATATATATATATACATACATACATACATACATACAGAGAGAGAGTGACCTTGAGGTTAGAGGGAGTGATGGCGTAGGCAGAACTGAGAGAGCGAAAAAGGGCTTGAGCGTCCTTGGAAGCCGACGATCTCGACATTCTCTCTCTCACCGTTATTTCATCTTCTTCTTCTGAACAGGGTCGTCGTGACACGGGTCCGGCTCTGCTGGGTTACTTTTTAACAGATCAAAACGGCGTCGTTCTCTAACAGAGAGGTTTTCTTATTACAGTCCTCAAAAAATTAGTAAATAATTATTATTTGTTTGCTGAAAGAACCAACGGCCTATTAGCTCAGTTGGTTAGAGCGTCGTGCTAATAACGCGAAGGTCGCAGGTTCGAGACCTGCATGGGCCATCCTGCCGGATTTAAATCTTTTTCTTTCCTTTCTGAAAAAAAACTGTGGTGCTGTCCGGAGGAAAATGAGTTAATGGAACGAACAGAAACCTCAACTAAAAAATATCCTAAAAAAAGATGTTCGGACCAACCTTGGCACTCCACTTTTCGGAAGTGTCAAAGAGTTTTTGAAGACTTAAAGCATTCGGTGATTGATGACCCCCGTAGTTGCTAGATTACACTAAGTCCTTTGAAGTACACACGGATACATAAGATGATGCCATACATGAAATAAAAATTTATTTAATGTGCAATAAGTGTTAAATACTAATTCACCTCATTTATTATGAATATATGTCAATCGTGTCAATTATAAAATTGTACTGTGTCGAGTTCGAGTCGTAATTATGTTATTGGTCAGATTGACAACCCCCAATACCAATGCCCAGCACCTTGAATATAATTCTCTTATAAACAAAATCATTAGTTCTAGGAAGAAGAAGAAGAAAAAACTAATTAAAAATTAAATTAGTCGTAAGTGGGCGCATGAGAGAGATGCTGATGGTGAAGTGGAAGAGAAAAAAAAATAGAACACTGATGTGAGGTGACGAAAGGAAAAATGTTTTTCAGTTTGCAGGAAAATGAAAGAACAAGATAATTCATCTTTATATTTAAAAAAAAACTAAATTATAAAAATTTTAGGCTAAATATAAGAGATAAAAAATAAATTCTGAGGAAATATATATAATTACATGTAGTTATAGATAATTAAAATAAAAAGAGAAAATGAGTATTATAAATATGGACATCAAACTCCCTTCCCCTCTTTTTATTAATGAGAGAATTACACCAAAACTTTCTAAGATTGGTTATTTAATCACTCAGATTCTCTGACGTTTGAAATATTATACACAGACTCCCTAAAATTTGTACACACGGAACACTTAGACTTGCCGTCAATGTCAGTTAATAAATTATATTCAGACCCCCTTAAGTTAAAGGGGTGTAATACTTAAATTTTACAACCAAAATTCATGTTCTATTATACTCCCTCTGTTTCTAAATATATGTCGTTTAAAGTTTTTGCATAGGGATTAAAGAAGCTATTAAATAGCTCTAATATGAGTAAAAATATAATTGCACAAAACCAAAATATTCTTATTCAATACGTATTGGGAAGAAAAAGAATATGAAAAGCACTTAGCCTCTACCTAATCTAATACATTGAAAAGTTAAGGGTAAATTTAGAAGAAAAAATATTAATTATATTTTGGTTTCATTAAACGATAGATATTACGAAACAAAAAAAATTGTGTAAAACAACAGATATTTAGGAACGGAGGGAGTAATATTTATTGAAATAAAATCAAAAAATAAAATTTTAATTTTTTCTTAAAAAATCATAATTAATATACAATTATACTGTCTATTAGAATTTAATTTGGTCGTTTAAACGACCAAATTAAACTAAAAAATTACCCCAATTAAAACTATAATATACTGTTTCCATTACATTTTGATCTCTTGTTTAATTTTTTAGTTTTATTCCAATAGAAAGTAGAATTGTATACTAATTAAAAAAAATTTAAAATAATTTTTTTCTTTTGATTTTACTTTAATAAATGACATAATAAAATATAAATTTTATTGGTTGTAAAATTCATGTTTTAGTATGAAAGACTTAGACCCTTTGTTTGATTTTTAAATTTTATTACAATAAATAATATAATTGTATATTAATTATGATTTTTTAAGAAAAAATTGACTTTTTATTTTTAATTTTATTTCAATAAATGATACAATAGAACATAATTTTGGTTTTAAAATTTAAAATATTTGATATTTTATTTTTAATTAAAGTATTTTTTATTTTAGTATAATATTTTAAATTTTAGAGATCTAAATATTATACGTCTATAAATTTCAAATGATTTAGATGTAATTTACTAACAAATATATTAATGGACATTTGACGGCAGAGGTCTAAATGTTATTTGCGTACAAAATTCAGAGGTTTGTGTGTAATATTTTAAACGTCAAGAAATTTAAATGATTAAGTAACAAATCTTAAAAAATCTGAGTTCAACGTAAAATTCGAGTGTCAAAAAAATCAATCTCATTCTTTAACAATTATTTTCCTTTCCTTTCTTTAATTATATAATTTGAAATTAATTTCTATTCATTCTTTTTTAAAACAAAAATCAATAAAATATTCTCAAAATACATAACCTAAAAAAAAATGCAACATATACACATTTTCGTATATGAACAATGTTTGAAATAAAAATAGTATTTTTTAAAACAAAAATCGATAAAAAATTTAAAAATATATGACCTCAAAAAAATAATTTAGCACATGTACACTACCGTAGATGCACAAATTATATTGAGTCACAAATTAATCAAAATATACGACAAATGACTAACCACTGTGTCACACTGCCAGAATCATTACTGAAACAAAACACCACGAAATGGAATCATAGCTTGGATTAGTTCACATTACAGTTTGCTGTCAAAGCTATAGTTATACTTCAAAAATACATTGTACATATATCACTTGGGTTTGTGTAAATATAACTTCAACAAAATTGTGCCCAAACCCATTTCGCCTCTGCTTGACATTTAGAGAAGGATTAGCTGAGTCTTTTCTTTGTAGTCGACTGCTCTGATAAATACCTATACAACAGTAAAAATATTCAAAACGCCTGTGATGTGAGCGAGCTTCAACAGGATGAACCGATGTACAGACAAATTAAAATTTGCGTCCAATCTGCTTCACCTAGCCTTACAAACCACATTTTGCATGGTGCGGGCAAACAATTTTTTTCATATATAGTACTCATGTATGGCATATTTACAAAAAAGCTAGGAATTGATTTCTCATATAGATTCTAGGATTTTAACGGGTTGATTTCATGATGATCCCCTAAACAAATTATAGAGGGATTTATGTCTCCCCTTTCGGTCATCATTGTGGATTAAACCATGTAAAGGCAGATGCAGAGAAACAGCAGGAAGTGTATGCTGGCTGCATGGACTCAGATTAAAAAATTGTTTGTCATGTTGAATATATTTAGAGTTCCCATCTTCACAAGCCTATAGTGACAAGAAGAATTTATAAAATGACTGGATTTGATGATGAAACTGCAGTATTCTTATCAGTCCAGTGCAAGTAATTTAGGAAGAAAACAATGTGTTTAAGATTCATCCTATCGAAAAAAGAGGCTTCAAATAATACTTACTTGCCAGTATAGAACCCTGCCAAATACCAAGCATTTAAAACTGTAGTAAGATCCGTTTCAGAGCTGCTACTTTGTGCCAAATGACCTACATTGATATCCACCTCTTTCTCTTTCTCTATAGTTCAAGAAAAACAGAAAGGTCATATGGTAAGACACCATAAAACATATTCCTACTAGAGTTGCAGAAAATAAATTTCATGATTACGTTTTGAGAACTCAATCAGCAAACCAGTAACAACATGCAATAACAACTTCATCATAGAGTGGAAGATTTTCTTTTTTTATTCTAGAATGCGCACACTAGGAAAAATAAAAGTAGATCATATGTATGATTCTATATTAAAAACAGATTGTAGAGAAGTGGTGACATTACCGAAATTTTCTGAATATTAGAATAGATAACTTTCCACAATAAATTATCTTTTTGTTGGCCCAAAACCAAATCTCGCACCATTATCTAGTTGTTCACCCTCCTCTTCTTGTCAAATCAGGGCTTACCCTTTTTTCTTACTTTATTTTGGTGCAATATGCTTGAAAACATAGCTTTTGATTCCTTTTATTCCCACCCTCATAAGTAATCCAGATGCACCCAAGTCACAACCAGGACTTGAACCCCACGCCTCTCAATGTTTGGGAAAAGTTACCACTCATGCTAGAAAGCTGCACTGGTGACATAGGTGTGTCTACTATCATAAATCAATTAATGTTGAGATTTGTTTGGGTTGACACCTTAACTAATAGCCATTGATAGGAGGATTCTGTCCTGTAACAGAGAAAACAGGATAGCCTATGATATAGTAGAGGACATGGCTAGTAAAGCTAAGATAGGACCAACGCGAGTCAAGTTAAGACTTTAAGCTTTGATTGTTTGATTCAGTTGAATCTTATTGAAATATTTCGAAGGGAAAGCATGTACTGAAACCAGGACTTTCCATCTTAATGCCAACATCCTCCTAGTGAGTGAGAAGAGTCTCTGGCCTTCATCTAACATTTACCATAATCCTTCATATGAAATACTGTGCATTTACTTGTGAACAGTAAGTACTCTATGGGCTCGTTTGGTTGTCGGATAATAAAAGAAAAGATTGTATTAGTTAATACTGGCTAATTTTGTATAAGCGGATAAAACACAAGACTAAATATGAGATAAAGTTAATACTTATTGTAATCCAGTGTTTGGTAGTGGGATAATAGAATTTTAATTACATATTGACCAAAAAATCATCAATTTTGTCTAGTTATTAAATGTTTTTTTTATTTGGCAGGTAAAATAGTAAATTTATAATTTAATACACTTGAACTAGACTCTAATACCACCTCCTTAGGTGATATTATAATCGGCTCAATAGTACGGCTAGAGTGTATTATTTGGATAAGCATTTGAAATAAAACTATATATAATACGTAATGCTTTTTGCAACAAAATATAAGGTTGGATTAGAGAGTTTTAATTTGTTATGATTGCTTAATAGTTAATACACTCCTTAATACTACAACCATACGATATGTATATACAATTTAAGACTGACCTATTATCCTTCTTCTCTACTATAAAGACAAGCCCCCAAAATTTCCTTTCTTGCTTTTATGAAGGCAAGCCAAAGACTCAGAAGTCAGAACCATATATGCCCAAAAATAATACAAAGTTACTGAGGATCTTGTTCCTCCACCCAACAGGAGGTATTCAGATCATAAATGAGCAAAACTGTAAGCAATGACAGTAATCATATGTAAGATGATTTAGAAAATATTATAGAAGCAGAAACAGTGAAAAAGCATCAAAAACACTATAAGCTACATATCTACAAAATCATAGGATATCTATAGAATCCAAGTATGAGTCTAACAAAACTTTAAGCAGACGTTTTCAATAATGAAGGCAATTGGACAACCCCAACCATCAACTTAGTCGGGCTTTTTAGCCTTCATTTTTTTTCCCTGCAAATGATGAAATATACACTGCTAGGGTGATAATTAGGATCACTATAATAGGTCAAATTTGGGAAATGAAAGAAATCATAGTCGGGAAACTATCAACTTGAGAAACATTTCTAGACCAATTGCCCACCATTTCACAATTCACACTAGTGCAAAATCTAATAAGCAGTGCCAGTAACGAAATAATAGTACATACAGTATTAATATTTTGGAAGAGCATGCTCACCTTCGCTTGTATTCACATCATCATTGCCAGAAGCTTTTGTTTTCAAGGAAGAAAGAGCTCTTTCAGTAGCTCCCATTGCCATTTTAACATAACCAGCATCTTCAAGAGAGAATGGCTTACTATTGACATCCACTACTGAAGTAGCAGCACAAGTTTTCTCAACAGAAGGTCCACTTAGCGAACAAGCATGTAATGAAGTGCACGGAGCCACCAAACTATGACATCCATATGGGCAATAAGAACAAACGACGGGTGGGTAAGAAGCTCCAGCTGCAGCGACTTGTTGCTCTTGATAAGTGGAGGTGGTACCACACTGCACACTAGAACCAGACCCCTGGTATTCCCAGCTACCAAACTGGTTAAGTTGCTGAAGAATATTTTGCCTCTGCTCCTCGAGTTCATAATACTTGTTCAGTAACTGATTATAATCTAGTTCAAAGTGTGTATCTGAGTACCCATTTAGCACATCTTGTGCCTGCTGACCATTTGATGAATCTATATGGGGTTCAAGAGCAAGTGATTTGACACACCGGTCATCTTCAGTTGGTGAAAGAGTAGTAGGCCCTTCCCTTTCTTTTGTGGTATTTGAAGCAACATTGCAGTTATCATTTGCCTGAATGTGTCTAGAACAAATGATAAAGAGTAACGAAAATTAGCAAAGAAACCATAACACAAAAAGCACACATATGACATTATTCCTGCATTGCATGGAACATCAAGTTGGTACACTCAATTATTTCGTTTTTAAACTTTAGCCGTCGCTTGTTCGTAGGGAAAAAAATCAAAAAATCAAGAGCGGGGAAAACATTATTTAAGTTTCTTATCTTTCTTTTTTTTGGTACAACGGTTAGAGGTATTCAAGGTAGCTTACGCGCACCTCGACTAATCCCCTACCCAGTCTGGTTAAAGGCAGGCCATCCACGCCAGGATTAAGATATTCATAATAAGGGATAAATCCTTCATTGCCTAGTCCCAAGGAGTTATTTAAGATTCGAACTTAAGACGTCTGAATTTACAATTCGTCCTTGTTACCTTGAGCTACCCTTGGGGTTAACATTATTGAAATTTCATTCATTTTCATTATGGGCAACAAATAGAAACAATAAGTATAGCCATAAGAAAAATAGTACATACATCCTCGCCTGCCATAACAATTTTAAAATGATATAGAAAGCCAAATTAGAAGAAGAAGAATGCCCATATGAATCTCAAATCCAATATATATATATGTCTGTGTGTGTGTGTGCGAATTCATTCCAATCCAATATACTATTTCCTATAGTTTCTAGGGAAAGTCAAGGTGCTCCTATTCAATCACAGTGATTCCGGAGCTTTTTTTACAAGCATAAGGTAGGTAGGCAGGTAGGAAATTGAACATTTTAGAGGCAAGTGATGCACATGTTCCAATGCATTCTTTGGACACTTTTTAGGGATCGCTTGCCTTCAGTCTTGTTTGTGTATGTTTTTTTAACCCACTTTTGTGTACTCCGCGTGTAAAGGCTTAACAAAGCATATGTTTTTTGAACCTCTAATGCAAATCAAGAAGTGGTTCCTTAAATCTTGGTGATAAGAACAGAAGATAACTATGAGAAAATGGTTCCTTAAAATAAGCAGAAGATAACTATGAGGAATATGTGGTAGTTGTTATTATTGTTTTTTTGTTATTGGTTTGTTATTTCTTTCCTAGTTTGTTTCCTAGATTTTAGCCTTCATTATTATATAGAAACAGAATGAGAAGGAATGAGGCAATGCCATTTTTTTTTTTGGGAATAAAATTCTGGAAAGATTCCTATTGCAGAGAGATTTTGAACTTTGTTTCCCCTCTTGGCCGTTAACGTGAGGTTGAACCAAAGGTTTTACATCATTTTGGTATCAGAGCCCGGTTTCCTTCATAAGGAAAATTTCATTATCTCATGCCTGTGACCCGAAGCGGCAATTCAGACACCATGTCAAACAATGCAAACCAAGAACAACCCAACTTACAACAGCAAGTCACTCAAATTGCCTCAATTTTGGAGCAGATCCCACATCGATTGGATGTACTGGAAGAATCTCGAGCTCGAGAGGAGCTACGAATTCCCAATAGAAGGGGGCGTGTTCCACCTCGTGAAAAGGAATTAGAAGCAAACGGTGGGGAAGAGGAAGATGAGCTGAACGACGATGACCACAGGGGGTTTGTACAACGTGACTTTCGTCGCAGGGACCATTATCATCAAGACCGTGGCGAGCGTGGTGCAGGCTATCATCAACAACCTCTTGATGAACTGACTAAGAGGATGAAAGTGGATGTACCAAATTTTTATAGAAAATTCGAACCCAATGCTTTTGAAGATTGGTTAACGCCCATTGAGGATTACTTTGATTAGTTTGTTGTATCAGAGGATCGAAAGGTTTGTTACGTCCGAATGAAATTAAAGGGGCATGCAAGAGCTTGGTGGGGAAGTGTGGAAGAACAATTGCGCCGTACTTGGCGTCCATCAGTTTCCAACTGGGAGGAGATGAAGGAAAAATATTTGCCCATTGATTATGAGCAAATGATGTTCGAAGAGATGTTACAATTGAGGCAAGGATCATTGACAGTCGATCAATACACAGATCGCTTCCACGAGTTGGTTGTCTGTAGTAAGATCGTGGAAACTAAACAACAAACTCTAGCTCGATACCGAACTGGACTATGTAGCGATTTGCGTAAAGAAATGTTGACTGCACGATTAATCAATGTTGAGGAAGCATATCAACTTGCGCTGCGTGTTGAGAAGCAAATGGGAATTTTGATTGGAAGGAGGATGATGTCCACGGATCCAAGGCGGGGGCGTGTGGTAAATTCTTCATTCCAAAAGCCGCCACTATTGAATGAGCAACCCAAAGGTGCAGTGATGGGAGATAAAAAAGGAAAGGCAAAGGTTACTGGTGAAAGGCTGCAATGTTATAAATGCAAAGGTTTTGGGCATTATGCTGTTGTGTGTCCTACAAGAGATAAGAAACTGGCATTCATCTGTGAGAAGGATTTAACGGTAATGGATGCCGACAAAGAAGTTGAGGAGCAGGAGGCCAAAGAGAGTGTTGATGGGGAAGACGAACATTTAGGTGCAACTGATCTACCTAGCTGCATGATCCACCGAATGTTGACTGGAAATAAGGAGTTTAAGGCTAATCACGAGTGGCTACGCACCAATATTTTTCATACACGCTTCGAACATGGTGGCCGAGCTTTGAATGTCATTATCAATAATGGCAGCGGCATGAATGCGATCTCCAAAGGTGCAGTAGAGCGTTTGGAGTTGAAAGTTGAATAGCACCCTACTCCTTATCGAATTAGTTGGGTTAATGAAGATAATTCAGTCTTGGTAAAGCATCGGTGTTTGGTGAAGTTTTCATTGGTTACGAAATATGTGGACGAGGCTTGGTGTGACGTGATTCCTGTGACTGTTTGTCATATGCTTCTAGGGCGACCATGGCTTTATGATCGAAGGGTTTCCTATGATGGGTATGCCAATCCTTACTCTTTTATATTTAAAAGTAAGAAATTTGTTTTGGATCCTTTGCAGATTTCGAAATTTGAGACAAAAGAGAAGTTGTCCTGGTATTGACTATACACCAGTTCTCTCGAGTTTTATTAGAAGAACAAATGCTGTTAATGGTGGTGAGTCGTGAGGTTAAGCAAGATGATAATTATATTCCCACAGAGTTTGCCAAGTTGCTGGAGGAGTTTCAAGATATTATGCCTGATGAGATGCCAAAACAACTTCCACCAATGCGGGATGTGCAGCATGCTATCGATTTAATTCCTGGATCAACCTTGCCTAACTTGCCACATTATCGCATGAGCCCAACAGAAAATGAAAAGTTTAACCGACAAATTTAGCAGTTACTAGACAGGGGCTGGATTTGAGAGAGCCTTAGTCCCTGCGCTGTTCCGGTTCTACTTACGCCCAAGAAGGACGGTAGCTGGAGGATGTGTCTAGACAACCGAGCAATTAACAAGATCACAGTCAAATACCGATTTTCCATTCCTTGACTTGATGACATGTTGGATTTATTAAGCGGCACCTCTATTTTTACAAAAATCAACCTTGGAAGCGAATACCACCAAATTCACATCTGTCATGGTGATGAGTGGAAGACGGCCTTCAAAACAAAAGATGAACTGTTCGAATGGTTGGTCATGCCTTTCGGATTAACCAACACGTCGAGCACCTTCATGCGTGTTATGACACAAGCACTCAAACCATTTTTTGGGTAAATTTGTAGTAGTATATTTTGATGATATTTTAATTTTTAGCCACTGTTTACAAGACCATGTAGAACAGGTCTTGAACAAATTGAAGACCGGACGACTTTACATAAATCAAAATAAGTATTCGCTTATGCAAAAGAGAGCCAATTTTTTGGGCTTCATAATTTCTAATCAAAGTGTTGAAACTGATCCCGCCAAGGTGCAAGCAATTCAGAAATGGCCTATACCTCGAAATTTCTTTGAGGTGCAAAGTTTCCATGGGTTGGCTACGTTCTATCGACGTTTTATTCGGGGTTTCAGCACCATAATGGGCCCAATCACCGAGTGTTTGAAAGCAAAGAGCATTTCTTGGACAGCAGCAGCTGACAAAGCCTTCACAGAAATCAAAGAAAAGATGGGGCAAACACCAGTTCTGAAATTATCAGATTTCTCTAAAGTATTTGAAGTGGCATGTGACGCCTCACATGTGGGGATTAGGGGCGTTTTGAGCCAGGAAGGTCATCCCATTACGTTTTACAGCGAGAAGCTTAATGACACTCGCCGAAAATATTCAGTATATGACATGAAATTTTATGCTTTAATTCAAACTCTCAAGCACTAGCGTCCTTATTTGATTCATAGAGAGTTTATCCTTTATACCGATCATGATTCTTTGAAGCACCTAAAGTCTCAAAGCAAGCTAAATGCTAGGCATGCTCGATGGATGGATTATTTGCAACAGTTCAAATTTGTTCTTAAGCATAAAAGAAGGACTGAAAATAAGGTGGTTGACGCCTTAAGCAGGAGACCTCATTTGCTACATATTTTCTCAGCTAATTTTGCAGGTTTTGATAGACTCAAATTTGAGTACGCCAACGATGTGGACTTTGGCAACACATGGAGTAATTTGTCCACCAATGTCGGCATATCTAATGGTGATTATTCTTTGAGAGACAGTTTTTTATTTTATGGCACACGATTGTGCCTTCCTCATGGATCTATTCGCGAGTTCATAATCACGGAACTCCATGGAGGGGGACTAGCAGGGCATTTTAGGTATGATAAAACGTTTGTCATTGTCGTTGACCGGTTCTACTAGCCAAGGATGCGCAGAGATGTGCATAAAGTGGTGGCTCGTTGTCAAATTTGTCAGATGAACAAAGGAACTAAGCAACCAGCGGGACTCTATATTCCTCTTCCAATTCCGGACAAACCTTGGCAACATGTTAGCATGGATTTTGTTCTCGGGTTGCCCAAGACTCTCCGACAGCATGATTCAATAATGGTGGTCGTGGATCGATTCTCAAAAATGTCTCATTTCATTCCTTGTCATAAGACTTACGATGCTTCAAAGATTGCTACATTATTTTTGCAAGAGGTGATCCAATTGCATGGTATACCAGCCACCATAGTGCCCAATCGGGATGTAAAATTTATGAGTTATTTCTGGAAAACTTTATGGGCAAAAATGGGGACAAAACTGATGTTTTCTAGTGCCTTCCACCCTCAAACAGATGGCCAAACTGAAGTGACAAATTGGAGTTTCGAAAATTTATTATGTTGCCTTGTTGCGGATCATGTCTCTAGTTGGGATCTAATACTACCACAGGCGGAGTTTGCTTTTAGCAACTCTATTAATCGATCGACAGGGTGCACACCATTTGAGGTGATCTATGAATTTCGACCCCACACTCCCCTCGATCTCAATTCGTTACCTTTGCTTACTAGGCCCAGTGAAGCTGCGCTTGATTTTTCTAGCTATATGAGGGACGTTCATGGAGAAGTGAGGCGACGCCCCTTAATACAGAAGCATATGCAGACTTTGCGAATACGAGGCGCAAGAATAGGCAATTTGAAGTTGGCGATATGGTTCTTATTCCGTTAAGACCATAACGTTTTTCCCCCGGCAATTTTACCAAGCTACGTGTACGACGTGCAGGCCCTTTTAGAGTCGCCAAGAAATTGGTCCGAATGCGTATGTCATCAACTTGCCCCCTAATTTTGGTATTAGCCCAGTTTTCAACATAGAAGACTTGACCGAGTTTAAGGGTAATGAAACGAAGATGTCGACAACACCAGATTTAGTAGAATTTCATGACCCCGTTATTCGTGTTCCTAAGCAATCAACTCCTAGAGATGAGATTGCATCCATCCTTGATCATCAATTCGTTACAACCCGCCGAGGGGGTTATTACAAATTTTTAGTGCAATGGAAAA
>CAUOFW020002851.1:0-42937 GCA_963454935.2 Ilex paraguariensis
ATTACGAGAAGAATTACCCCACACATGACATGGAGTTGGCGGCCATTGTCTTTGCCTTGAAGGCTTGGCGTCACTACCTGTATGGTGAGCATTTGAAGTGTTTTCGGACCACAAGAGTCTGACGTATATTTTTATATAGTGGGACCTCAACGTGAGGCAACGCAGGTGGATGGAGTACCTCGAAGATTATGACTTCACTTTGCATTACCATCTCAGTAAAGCAAATGTGGTGGCTGATGCACTCAGTCGAAAGTCACGGGGAGTTGTGGCTAGTGTGGCTTTACGAGAGTGGCAGATGCTCGAGACTGTGGGACAGTTCGGGCTATGTTATATGGGTCAGACTCAGGGTACTTTAGGGAGTTTGGTGGCTATGCCGTCTCTACTGAGTAGGGTGATTGAGTCCCAAAGTCAGGACCGAGCTATTGTCCATTCGAGACCGTGTACAGGCAGGTACGGTGACGAGGGTTGAGTTATTCACTCGGATGGTAGTTTTCGGTATCGAGGAAGGGTTGTGGTTCCTCATTTGGCAGATCTGAGAGAGGAGATCCTTAGGGAGTTTTATTGCTCCCGTTTTACGGTTCATCTAAGGGGCACGAAGATGTATCATGATCTTCGTTGCCAGTATTACTGGAGTGGAATGAAGAGGCAGGTTGGCAATTTTGTCAGTCGATGTCTCACGTGTCAGTAGGTTAAGGTTGAACACCAGAGACCAGCGGGATTGCTCCAGCCTTTGGAGGTAGCTGAGTGGAAGTGGAGCATATCACGATGAATTTTGTGACCCATTTGTCACGGACATCGCGGGGTCATGACGCGGTGTGGGTGATAGTGGACTAACTTACTAAGTCGGGACACTTTTTGGCTGTGCGGATGACCTTCACACTAGAGAAATTCTACAGGTTGTATATACGGAGATTATTCGGTTGCATGGGATACCCATCTCTATAGTATTGGATCGGATTCGGATTCCAGGTTTACGTCTCATTTTTGGGAGAGTTTTCAGCGGCCCATGGGGACACAACTGATGATGAGCACTACTTTTCATCCTCAGACAGACGGTCAGTCAGAGAGAACTATCCAGACATTAAAGGACATGCTACGGGCATGCGTCCTGGATCTCAAGGGTAGCTGGGAAGATCACTTGCCCTTGGTGGAGTTCACCTATAACAATAGTTATCAGGCGAGTATACAGATGACACCCTATGAGGCGCTATATGGGAGGCCATGTCGTTCTCCGGTATGTTGGACGGAGATAGGACAGAGGTCTTCTACGGGTCTGGAATTGGTTAGAGACACCTCGGAGAGGTGGACTTGATTCGAAAGCATCTTCTTACGGCTCAGACGGCAAAAGAGCTATGCTGATAGACGACGACGACCTCTAGAGTTTGAGGTGGGAGATCATGTCTTCTTGAAGGTGATGCCTAAGAGAGGAGTAGTCAGGTTTGGTAAGCGGGGAAAGCTGTCGCCAAGGTATATCGGGCCCTTCGAGGTACTCAAGAGAGTGGGTGCAGTGGCTTATTCGGTTGACATTACCGCCAAATTTATTGGGTGTTCATGCGGTATTTCATGTCTCTATGCTCCGGAAGTATACTCCAGATCCGACACATGTGGTGAATTGGGTTGAGTTGACTATTGATGCAGATGGGACCTTCGAGGAGGGACCGTGCGCATCATGGATATTTGGGAACAGGTTTTGCGAGGCAAGGTCGTGCGACTAGTGAAGGTGCTGTGGCAGCACCGAGGAGTGGAGGAGGCGACATGGGAGTGCGAGGACACTATCCGTACCAATTACCCTTTCTTGTTCGAGAATGGAGGTACATTCTTATGGTCATTTAGCATTATTTGACTGTTGCATATGCATGTGATTGTATGTGCAAGTGTATGTGAATTTCAGGGACGAAATTCTTTTAAGGGGGGAGGATGTAAAACTCGGATAAATTTGAACTTTTTCGATAAAGGGCAAAATAATAATTTGTCACTATTATGCGAGTTTAAAATACATATTTTTATAGAGCTCGGATGGGACAATGGACCTCATCATTGGATTCGCATCGTGAAATTGAGCTGCCCTGTTAATTTTCGTCAAATTTTGAGATAGTCGGATTTTACACGTATTTCGAGATGATTTGAGTGACGAATGAACTTTTAAATGTCCCCAAAGTGAAAATTTTAAAATTTCTTTATAATTGGGTTAAAGTTCCAATAAAATTAATTTGGACTTAAACTGGATTAAAATGAATCATTTCGAGGCGAAAAACGACCCAGAAGTGATAAACGAGCGAGACAATATGGACCGCGGAATTAAAAGTATAAAAGGGGCATAATATCTGAAAAAATCAGATATTTCTTCCCCAAGAGGCAAACTGGTTCAGGCGTGAGAAGAGAAAGAGAGAAAGTGGGTTTTTAAAGTTTTCTTTCGACGATTTCTCAAGATCCGTTGGTCAAAATCCGTCAGACCAAGAACTAAAGTCGATCTACGCGACAAGGGCTACACGTGGGTACCAAAAATGAAGACTTTCACCAAAGATTCAAAGACAAAGTCTTGGAGGATCAAAGCTCTAGGGTTTATTTTAGTGGCATAGAAGTCTCTAAACTTCTAGTAAGGTATGGGGTTCTCCTACTTGGGCCTATTCTTAGCCTAGAATGTCTATGTGGAATGGTTGAATATATGTGTTTATATGTATATTGACTCATTTATGTATATGGCTAAGGAAATGGGTGTGAAATTGGGCCTGTATAAATTCCTAGTAAAATTGGCAAAGGAAGTTATTTGTGTGGTTCCTTGGGATTTGATGTGTTTGGGTATGTTATGTGCTCAAATGTGATTTATAAAGATATGGGCAATATTATGTGATAACATGACATGTTTGCCTTGAAGGTGTTTGATGAAATGCCTTGTATGATTCCATATTGTTATGTTGATATAAATAACATGTTGGGCTTGTTATGATATATAATCCATATACTTGTTTGGTATATTAAGCATAATGAGGCTTTATGGAAATTCTATGCATATGATATGAATTCCATGGGATTGATGATATGTGATTTATATTGCTCACATGGCATTTATTGCATTTTGAGCATGAGGTTGCATCACATTCATGGGCTTAGACATGGGTGTGAGTGGGTATGTATGAAGTAATCAATTACCATTCTTGGTGCTTGATGTGTGGACTCGGAGATGTTGGATCGAAGATCCCACGGAGTCGCATGTTGCATAAGAAAACTTGTGTCGGGTTAACAAGAAGGGATAGACACTCCCTCGGGTGAGAGGCCTGGCCACTTCGTTCATACACTTACCGGCAGTGAAATTCCAGAAAAGTGTAACGGCGTACGGAGCCGGAGGTGCGATTCCCGAATTGGATACCCAATAAGAACACATAATTTTAATATATAAATTATTCATTTGATGGGAAACATTCAAGAATGAATTGGTTTTATGAAATATGGTTTGATTTCAAAAAGTGACCTTTGGCTGTATTTCATCAATGACAAATGATTTTTACACATATGCATTGCATAGTGTGGTGAGAGCCGGTGAAGGTTCGGGTTGAAGTGCGTGGGTGAATCTCATTTCATTCATGGCATGACATGATAGATTCCAACGTGAATTGCATATTCTTGTATTGGAAATGGATGTTAATAGTGATTGTTGCATGAGACCATTGCATATGCATTTAGGTGGTGAGTAGCCTCTATAGAAAACGTTCTACTAAGCGTGGCTCACCCCATATGAGAACACATTTCAGGTGGGAGAGATACACTGGTGGATGGCTCCAATTTGGACCCTCATGTTTGAAGTAAACCGAATGTGGCTTTATTTTGTGTTAATGTAAAATTTTTCTGGAAATAATGTTTTAAACATGTAATCTTTTAATTGTAATAGAATTTATACGGACTATTGTTAAACTAACCTTGCTTGTTTTGTTATAAATATTGACTGGACCCGGTGTGGCCAATGTTTATTTATAAAAGGACCCGGTGTGGTCAATGTTTTATATGGTTGTTTTATATGGGCTTCGGATGGGTCATGTGAAAATACTTTGCACAGGTTGGGTTTTGGGTAAAACTCCCCGTACAAAGGAGATTCTGCCTGAATTTTGTTAAATTATGGATCCTGGTAAATGGGGCACAACGACGCGATATCAAGTTATTCGGTATCCACGTGTATTCCGCGGGTTGATTGGTAATCAACGGACCCCCGGATTTTGGGGTGTCACAATTTCACCATTGTCTTGCAACACCATGACCTGCTTGTTTGGACAATGACTTGCTATATGTCCCCTACCTTGACATTTAAAACATTTAATGTCACGATTCCTAGAGGTAGAAGTGTCAGTTTTACCTTGAGGAATGTGGCTAGTTTTTGCAGACTTGGGCTCTGCTTTGGACGTTGGTGACTTGTCCAGTTGCTTAGTATAAGTTGGTTTCCAAGAGGTATAACTAGAGTTATGGGCTGCACGTGATCCCCCCCCTCTTGAGTTGTTGCTCCACTTTGATGGCCATGTGCACCATGTCTTCCAACTCCACATAATGCTGCATCTCTACCTTATCTAGGATTTCCCGATTTAAACCAAGTAAAAACCCTAGCCATGGTAGCCTCTCGATCCTCCTCTACATTAGCTCAGATCATAGCAATCTCCATCTCCTTGTAGTAATCCTCCACGCTCCGGCTTTCCTGTCTAAGACCTTGTAGTTTTTTATACAACTCTCGATAGTAGTATCTTGGAATGAACCGTTTTCTCATAACCGTTTTCATCACCGGTTTATTATTCAGCAAATTGTGAGAGTGTTATTCTCTACGGTTCTTTGAAGAACTAATTGAACTTATCGGGAATTTCCGTGGCGATCACCAACGACTTATCAAACGGGTTTCCACACCGTTTGTGGCGTCTTCTTTTATACCAAAGTTCTTGTTTCACAAACAGTGGGTTGAGGTTTATATACCAAGGTTCTTGTTTGTTGTAAACAACGGGTCGAGGTCTAGCATCAAATCTGATCATAGAACGATCTTGGGTTCCTTTTTGTTGTTGGTTCTCATTATTCTTGGCGGGTTTTCACATCATTTGGTATTAGAGCAAGGATTCCAATCAGGTCATATTCTATCCTTTTATTTCTTGCATATTTAATTATAGGGCTTCATTGTTCTAGGGTTACCAAAAAAAAAAAACGAAAGGGCTTCCGAAATTCTTAGGGTTTTGTGTGGCTGCCAAATTTTATTTTTTTTTCATTATTCTAGGGTTGGAGTTATTTTTAGGGTTTTGTCAATTGTTTACTATCTATTTTGTGATCAAATCAACTGGTGAAAAAAAATTCGTCCAAAATAAAAAAAGAGGAGAAAAAAAAAAAGAAAATTTGAAATTTCTTTTTTCCTGCTACCGTCAATGTTTCAGAAGACATAACTTAGAGATAAGGCCCTTTTGTTGTTAAGGCTTTCAATTTGTTTAAAGAAATTTTATTATTAGTTTAGAATAAGTGGGTTTGAGGATGCTTAGCCCACGTATGGTTTATTTCTTATGAACTAGGATTTTCGTAGTTACTGTAGCGCCGCACTGTTCAAGGTACAGTAACCACGCACTATTCGCTCTTTTTAGGGTCTAATTGTAAGGCTTGTATGCCAAGTACTTTCCTTTTTCTATTTAGGCATGTGGTTAGCCAATTAAAGGGTTGAATGTCTTTCTTTTTCTTCAAGAGTTCTAGGAAAGTAAGAGATATTTCCTAATCAACAAGTAAGAGATATTTCTTCAATAGGATAGCTATTTCAGGAAGTTTCCTAATCCTTGTTGATGCAAATCATAACACAACTTCAAGGGATTTAGTTCAAGTTCCAAGTGGGCCGGTTACGAGAGCACGAGCAAGGAAGTTTAGAGAGGTACTCAATGGACTAATTCAAGAGGCATGGAAACAAGCAAGTTTGTGGAGGCCCATTGACCATGATCCACTTGGGCAACAAAGATTCATCAACATGATTCAAGTTTTAGAAGAATCCAGCTAGGGGCTAAGGCTAAGATTCAATTGGTTTATTGTTGTTAAGGCCTCCAATTTGTCTAAAGGATTAGAATTATTAATAAGTGGGCTTGAGGATGCTTAGCCCACATGTTTTATTTCTTATGAAGTAGGGTTTTCAAAGTTACTGTAGCGTGCACTATTCATGCTACAGTACGTGCACTATTCTTGATTTTTAGGGTCTAATTGTAAGGCTTGTATGCCAAGTACTTTCCTTTTTCTATTTAGG
This sequence comes from Ilex paraguariensis, assembly GCA_963454935.2. Classification (NCBI taxonomy): domain Eukaryota; kingdom Viridiplantae; phylum Streptophyta; class Magnoliopsida; order Aquifoliales; family Aquifoliaceae; genus Ilex; species Ilex paraguariensis. The sequence continues at coordinate 6,236 of CAUOFW020002851.1, forward strand.
CATGTGCTCAGCCATTTGAAGGGCTGAATGTCTTTCCTTTTTTCTTCAAGAGTCTTAGGAAAGTAATAGATATTTCTTTACCCACAAGTAAGAGATATTTCCTAAGTAGGATAGCTACTTTAGGAAGATTCCTAATCCTTGTAATGACCAGCCTATAAATAGGCATTCAGATCAATGAAAATTTAGATCATTATTCAGCAAATTTTGAGAGTGTTTTCTCTTTGGTTCTTTGAAGAACTAAACGAACTTATCGGAATTCTCCGTGGCGTTCACCAATGACTTATCAAACGGGTTTCCACACCGTTTGTGGCATCTTCCTTTATACCGAGGTTCTTGTTTCACAAACAGTGGGTTAAGGTCTATATACCAAGGTTCTTGTTTGTTGTAAACAACGGGTCAAGTTCTACCATAAAATCTGTTCGTTAAACGATCTTGGGTTCTTTTCGTTGTTGGTTCTCGTTATTCCGGCGGGTATCACATCATTTGGTATCACAGCTAAGGCTCGAGTTCAGGTTTGCCTGTCACTTAAAACCTTTCTCTTCGTTATTCCTTGTTCCTTTCTTTTCGTTATTCTGTGTTCTTTTAGTTCCTAAAAATTCGGTTCACATACCCTTAGTGTAGCTGAATTTCCTTTACCCTATTCCGCTCGTATTTTGTTGGTTCTACTTATTACAAATTCATATTCTGTTACCACAAAAGTTAGTTGCTGGTCAAAAAAAAAAAGGGCAGAAAGAAGTCAAAAAAAAAAAAAGTGCCAGAGACAAAAAAAAAAAAAAAAAAAAAAGCCAGATTGTTTGTGTTCATCCATTGTCCAAAAAAAAAAAAAAAATAAAAAAATCAGATTGTTTGTAAATCATCCATCTTGGGTCCAATAAGTCCGAAAATCATCTCACCCCAAAATCTGGTTTTTTTTTTTTGGAAGTCTTGCAAATTTGTGCTTCTGAAAATCTAATCAGCTGTGTTCCTTGAATTCTTGCTCTTCAAACCTGAAATTCCTTGATGAGTTCTTGGTGAATTGTTGCTGGAAATTTTGAGAATTGTTTGTTTAGTTTCAGAAGAACTGAAAGAGAAATTATTGAGTGGAAAAAGGCAAGAGTGGTGAGAACATTGGAGGGTAAAAAAAAAAGAAAGCCATGTATTTTGAGTGAAACACGAGTGTAGAGTGATCCACATTCTTGAGTGTAAACACGTAAGGGAGATAATTGTGAGGTTCTTTTATTATTATTATTTTTTTTATTATTTTTTTTTTTTTGCTTCTAACTTTGTTTTGCAGCAATCATGTCTCACAACAATGATACGGATCTTGCTGACCCAAAATTGTTTATGGAGGCCATGATGAGTGAGATGGGGCGTGTGTTGAAGTTGGAACTAGAGCAAGTTCATGAACGGATAGATCAGATGGAGAAAACACAAGAGAGGCAGCCACAAAACGTCCCTAATGTGCGTAGAAGGGAAGGAGTTTAACCAAGGGAAGTAAGGGAAGAAGATGAAGAGCCTTATGGGGCTGGTTTTAATGAAGAAGATGATCAGAATTCTGTTGTTAGGAGACATGTAGGGCAGTTTAGAGAAGCTAGGAACCGAGAAGATACAACTTGGGTAGTATTAAGATGAAAATTCCATCCTTTCAAGGTAGATCCGATCCTGAAGCATACCTTGAATGGGAGAAGAAGATGGAGTTCGTATTTGACTGCTATAACTATTCTGATGCAAATAAGGTAAAATTAGCAGTGATTGAGTTTTCTAACTATGCTATTACTTGGTGGGATCAACTTGTTATAAACCGGAGGCGAAATAGAGAACGCCCAATAGTGACATGGGAGGAGATGAAAGCGGTGATGAGAAAGCAGTTCATCCCAAGCTATTACTATCGAGAGTTGTACATAAAACTACAAGGTCTTAGACAGGGAAGCCGGAGTGTGGAGGATTACTACAAGGAGATGGAGATTGCTATGATCCGAGCTAATGTAGAGGAGGATCGAGAGGCTACCATGGCTAGGTTCTTACTTGGATTAAACCGAGAAATCCAAGATAAGGTGGAGATGCAGCATTACGTGGAGTTGGAAGATATGGTGCACATGGCCATCAAAGTGGAGCAACAACTCAAGAGGGGGGGTGGGCCACGTGCAGCCCATAACTCTAGTTCTAATTCTTGGAAATCGAGTTTTACCAAGCAACTGGACAAGTCACCAACGTCCAAAGCCGAGCCCAAGTCCGCGAACACCAGCAACATTCCTCAAGGTAAAATCGACTCTTCTACCTCTAGGAATCGTGACATTAAATGTTTTAAATGTCAAGGCAAGGGACACATAGCAAGTCAATGTCCAAACAAACAGGTCATGGTGTTGCAAGGTAATGGTGAAATTGTGACCGACGAAAAAGATTCTGACACCGATGGCATGCCACCATTGGAGGACGTTCCCGAGGAGGAATATTTAGCCCCTGATGCATTGACATTGGTGGCAAGGAGAGCATTGAGCGTGCATGCGAAGGAGGTTGATGAAGTGCAGCGGGAGAACATCTTCCACACTAGGTGCTACATCAAAGACAAGGTGTGTAGTGTAATTATTGATGGTGGTAGTTGTAGTAATGTTGCAAGCACAATTATGGTGGAGAAGTTGAGACTACCCGTGTTGAAGCACCCTAAACCATTCAAGTTGCAATGGTTGAATGATAGTGGTGAGACAAGGGTGAACAAGCAGGTGTTAGTTGCATTTCGAATTGGTAAGTACAAAGATGAAGTGTTGTGTGATGTCGTACCAATGCAAGCTGGACACTTATTGCTAGGGCGTCCATGGCAGTTTGGTAGGTATGTGAAGTATGATAGCTTTACAAACAAATACTCCTTTGTGCTTAATCAACGATCAATCACTCTTGTACCATTGACACCGCAGCAAGTATATGAGGATAAAGTGAGATTGCAAAAAGAGAGTGAAAAAAGAAAGAGAGTGAACCAAAGAAAAAGAGTGAAAATCAGAGAGAGGCCGAGAAAAATGAGAAAGAAAAAGAAAATCAAAATGCGGCCATTGAAAAAAAATCAGAGAGGAAACAAAAGAATTTCTATGCAAAAGTGAGTGAGATTAAGAGAGCCATGCTTTCAAATCAGCCGATGATTGTACTTTTGTACAAAGAGGCACTTTTAAACACTAACGAACTTGACCTTGCTTTGCCTAGTTCTGTTGTTTCTCTTTTGCAGGAGTATGAGGATGTCTTTCCAGAGGAAACACCACATGGGTTACCTCCAATCCGAGGGATTGAACATCAAATTGATTTTGTTCCCGGTGCAACAATTCCAAACTGACCAGCCTATAGGAGCAATCCCGAGGAGACAAAGGAGCTTCAACGGCAGGTAAGTGAGTTGTTGGAGAAAGGGCATGTGAGGGAGAGCATGAGCCCATGTGTTGTTCCAGTTTTAATTGTACCTAAGAAGGATGGGACGTGGAGAATGTGCGCCGATTGCCGGGCCATCAACAACATAACGGTAAAGTATCGTCATCCTATTCCTCGCTTAGATGATATGTTAGATGAGCTGCATGGATCTTGTGTATTTTCTAAGATTGACTTAAAGAGTGGTTATCATCAGATTAGAATAAAAGAAGGAGATGAATGGAAAACAGCCTTTAAAACAAAATATGGTTTGTATGAATGGTTAGTTATGCCCTTTGGATTGACTAACGCTCCGAGCACCTTTATGAGACTTATGAATCATGTTTTGCGTGAATTTATAGGCAGATTTGTTGTTGTCTACTTTGATGATATACTCATTTATAGCAAAAACATGGACGATCATGTAATACATTTGAAATCTGTTTTAGATGTGCTTAAGAAAGAAAAGTTGTTTGCTAATCTAAAGAAGTGTACTTTTTATACCGATAAGCTTGTATTTCTGGGTTATGTTGTTAGTGCACAAGGTATACAGGTTGACGAAGAGAAGGTACGTGCAATCCAAGAATGGCCGAGTCCCACAAGTGTAAGTAATGTTCGTAGTTTTCATGGACTTGCTAGTTTCTATCGGCGGTTTGTGAAGGACTTTAGTAGCATAGCCGCACCACTTACCGAAGTGATCAAGAAGAACGTTGGATTTAGATGGGGTGAAGAACAAGAAAAGGCGTTTCAATTAATCAAAGAGAAGCTAACTAACGCCCTCTTATTGTCTTTACCTAACTTTTTGAAAACGTTTGAGATTGAATGTGATGCTTCAGTGAGAAACTAAGCGGGGCAGCCTTAAAGTACTCAACTTACGATAAGGAGTTGTATGCATTGGTTTGAGCTTTAGAGACTTGGCAACACTACCTATGGCCTAAGGAATTCATGATTCACACCGATCATGAGTCCTTGAAACACTTGAAGGGCCAGCACAAGCTAAATAAAAGGCATGCACGATGGGTGGAGTACATTGAAACGTTCCCATACGTCATCCGGTATAAGCAAGGTAAGGAGAATGTGGTTGCCGATGCACTTTCTCGCAGGTATGCATTACTCTCTACACTTGATGCAAAATTCCTTGGTTTTGAGCACATTAAAAGTCTATACGTTGATGATCACGAATTTTGTGAGGAATACCGGGCTTGTGAGAAAACCGGTAGTGGTAAATTCTTTAGGCTTGATGGATTCCTATTTCGAGAAAAAAGTTATGCGTGCCTAATTGTTCCTTGAGGGAGTTGTTAATGCAGGAATCTCATGGTGGGGGATTAATGGGACATTTTGGGGTTGCAAAGACTTTAGCTGTATTGCAAGAACACTTCTATTGGCCTCACATGAAAAGAGATGTTGAGAAAATTTGTGGTAGATGTATCACATGCAGGCAAGCTAAATCCAGAGTGCAGCCCAATGGTTTGTATACTCCTTTACCAATTCCTAGTGAGCCATGGATTGATATTTCAATGGACTTTGTGTTAGGATTGCCTAGAACTAAGAGTGGGAGAGATTCAATTTTTGTGGTTGTGGATAGATTCTCTAAGATGGCACACTTCATTCCATGTCACAAAACGGATGATGCTTCGCATGTTGCTGACTTGTTCTTTAGAGAGATTGTGAGATTACATGGCATGCCTAGAACAATTGTTTCAGATCGAGATGCTAAGTTCTTGAGCTATTTTTGAAAGACTTTGTGGTGTAAGCTAGGTACTAAGCTATTGTTTTCTACTACTTGTCATCCCCAAACTGATGGTCAAACTGAAGTAGTAAATAGGACCTTGTCTATTTTATTGAGGGCAATCATTAAAAAGAACATCAAAACATCGGAAGAATGTTTACCACATGTTGAGTTTGCTTATAACCGATCCATTCATTCTGCTACTAAATTTTCACCATTTGAAATTGTGTATGGATTTAATCCTTTAACCCCATTGGATTTATCTCCTTTACCTTTGACTGAGCATATTAATTTAGATGGCAAGAAGAAAGCTGACTTTGTTAAGCAGATTCATGAGAAAGCAAGACTCAACATTGAGCGAAGAACAGAGCAATACGCAAAAAAAGCCAACAAGGGACGTCACAAGCTGATTTTTGAACCCGGAGATTGGGTTTGGCTGCATATGATAAAAGAGAGATTTTTGGTGCAAAGACGTTCCAAATTGCTTCCATGGGGAGATGGTCCAAGTTCCAAGTGGGCCGGTTACGAGAGCACGAGCAAGGAAGTTTAAAGAGATACTCAATGGACTAATTCAAGAGGCATGGAAACAAGCAAGTTTGTGGAGGCCCATTGACCATGATCCACTTGGGCAACAAAGATTCATCAACATGATTCAAGTTCTAGAAGAATCCAGCTAGGAGCTAAGGCTAAGATTCAATTGGTTTATTGTTGTTAAGGCCTCCAATTTGTCTAAAGGATTAGAATTATTAATAAGTGGGAATGATGAGAGCTAAGGTGGGCCTAGTCTTAAAGATCCTTTGCATGTCCAGATGGGCCAATTACAAGATCAAGAGCCAAGAAGATCAAGGAAGCAATGCAAGGATTGGTGGGATGAAGCTAGCAAGAGCCCAACACTCACGATGGGCTTGAAAGAAGGAGAACCAATTTTAATCCACTTGATCCAAGCTATGGAAGACATGAAGACATAACTTAGAGATAGGGCCATTTTGTTGTTAAGGCTTTCAATTTGTTTAAAGAAATTTTATTATTAGTTTAGAATAAGTGGGTTTGAGGATGCTTAGCCCACACATGGTTTATTTCTTATGATCTAGGATTTTCGTAGTTACTGTAGCGCGCACTGTTCACGGTACAGTAACCATGCACTATTCACTCTTTTTAGGGTCTAATTGTAAGGCTTGTATGCCAAGTACTTTCTTTTTTCTATTTAGGCATGTGATCAGCCAATTAAAGGGTTGAATGTCTTTCTTTTTTCTTCAAGAGTTCTTGGAAACTAAGAGATATTTCTTAATCAACAAGTAAGAGATATTTCTTCAATAGGATAGCTATTTTAGGAAGTTTCCTAATCCTTGTAATGGCAAGCCTATAAATAGGTGTTCTATCAATGAAATAGGGGGGGGGGGACTATATATAATGAATTTTGATTGTGAGTTGAATTGAGTTTACTCTTGTTCTTGATTCAATTTTTGAACTTATCAAAGGTAAATCACAACCTTTGTGGCATTCCTCCTTGTAATCTGGGTTCTTGAAACGAGTTCTCAACGGGTTTAGATTCTCCATCTATAGACCTGAATTTGGCTTTCTTGGATTGCCTTTCCAATATTGTTGTTGGGTCTCAAAGCAAGTCAATTGAGGTTCACATCAGATCTGAATCTCATTCAATAAGTCACAAAAATTAGCATGTGCATGTGTACATAACTTTGAGTTTCAAATACAACATAACTATGATACTCAAACATATAGTAAACTCTTGTACAATATCAATATGCAACCAATTGAGTTTCAACTAGCAAATCTAAACTTCCACAATAATGAAGAAAGAATAATATAATCCACAGATAGTTATTTTTGTTAGATCATGTATTCGTAATTGGCTAATTTCGTGGGGTCCATTGTAAAATTTCAATCATTTCCATGGATGGTCATGCTACTATCATGTTCAAGAACCAAAAGCAACATTGAAGGGAGGAGATCAAGCGTCAAAGATATATAATTCAACATCTGTATGCACCTTCATGTTTAGGACAATGGTCATCCTAGACACCTAAGATGAACCCTTAATTCTTTTAACTTGGGTTAATTAGGATGGAAATGGAATTGGAAGCGATCAGATTATGAATCATAGGTGATTTTTAACTAAAGTTTTCTAAACCATTTATGAGTTTTGAAAATATAGTTTGAGTCACAATCGGACCCTTATTTGAGCAACACCCTTTAGTGCTCAAAAGGACAAATTTTTATATGGTTTTAGGCTTAAAAACCTGTAAGGACCACCCTATGCTCGCTAGCCTTTGCTAGAGCGGTCTCTTGATGAATTAGAAAAAAAAGGGGAAAAGGTCACAGAGGATCAACCTAGGGCTTGCCCTATGAGCTCGCTCGAGCAGTCCCATGGTCGCTTGAATGGTCCTGGTCCTTCACTATTTTGAGACATTATTTTTCACTCTAGTGTCAACTGCCCTCCACCGATCAGGCAGTCGTTCATGAATCTGAGTTTTCTTATTTAATAAGGCTTCCCTTATTCTGAGCCTATAAATAGGGAGTGTCTTTCCCAAATGTAGGTTAAGCCTCTTGTGAGATTTCTAAGAGAGAAAACTAACTTTCTACCTTGAGAGCTTCGACTGCAACCTAGATCTCGAAGATCCATAGGCCACCATTAGTGATTCTACCCAACCTTACAAAGTGGTGTTGAAGAACTTGTTGGTTGAAAAAATCCATTGGTGTGTGCATACCAAGGATTGTTTGCGTGCCCATAATCGCTCGAGAGTAAGACAAGCCGTGAAGCGGAGAGGTCCAATTGAAGCTGCACCAAACGTCGGAGAGGGAATTTTAGCAAAGATACATAACAAATAAAGGAACGTCTAACCATTGTATTGATTGAGGTATAAGTCTCATGTACTTCTATGTTTACTTGGACAGTAGTAGACTAGGATTTGGTGAACCCATCAAGGTTCCCCTCGATTTTTCCCGAGGGTTTTCCTAGTGAATAAATTGCTTTTGTCTTTTATAGATTATTGTATACACTTGCATTTGTTAGCACACACGCACACTATGTGGCAGACATAGGTTTTAATTTGAATCAATTTGGGCTAAAATTGAATATACCTATTTGACTTGGCTAAAGATATGCACACCAAGAATAACTATCAAATTGTAGTAATAACTCATTTTAGTCTGAGGTCAAATCTACTGGGAACTAATTTTGGTATTTTAAACAGAAGATCAATAGAGAAAAAGGTGAAGGAAAACTTTTGAAATGGGTAGTTTTGAATAGTGTGTGCTTAGAGAAAACATAAAGTTCTTAACAATTAGAAAAATTCACTCTTTAGTTTAGGGATCCGAAAATGTGTATGTTAGCTTGAGTGCAATATTTTTGCAACAATGATAGCTTAACCCCTGTGTCAACATCAAGTTAACTGAAAGATGATGATTGATTTTATGTTGAAGAGCTTAGCTTCGACATTATGCACTGAGTTATAAACATTGAGTATGTCAGGACTTAAGCTGTCTATAACCAATCAAAAAACTTTAACAAAATGTCTAGCTTAATAAGTCAACCAATCATATGTTGATGCAATTCATAAGATGCTCAAGGAAGTACAAATTCGAAGATGTGAAAGAAAATGGAATTGGCTTTCTATCAAGACAGATATGGAACCTTGCATTATTGTATTTTGATTTCAATTTGCTAATATTAGTATTTTATATGTCCTTTTTAATATTTTTTATAGTTAGGGGCATTTTTGGGTCAAAATATAAACTCCTACTAGGATTTGTTTCCTTAGTAGATTAGGATTTGCTTCCTTAACAGACTAGGAATTTTCCTTGTAATGGCCAGTCTTATAAATAGGCGTTTAATCAATGAAAAAGGGGAGATCATTATTTAGTAAAATTTGAGAGTGTTTTCTCTACGGTTCTTTGAAGAACTAAATGAACTTATTGGGATTTTTCGTGGCGTTCACCAGCGACTTATCAAACGGGTTTCCACCACCGTTTGTGGCGTCTTCCTTATACTAAGGTTTTTGTTTCGAATCAAACAACGGGTTGAGGTCATTTATACCAATGTTCTTGTTTGTCGTAAACAACGGGTCGAGGTCTATTATTCAATCTAATTGTAGAGTGATTTTGGGTTCCTTTTTGTTGTTTGATCTCGTTATGTTTGGCGGAGTTTCACATCATTTGGTATCAAAACAAAGGTTCTAATTCAGGTTTGCCTATCTTTATTTTTTAAAAAAAAAAACCCGTCTTTTCTTTATTTTGTGTTTTTTACTCCGAAACTAGGTTCACAAATTCTAGTTTAGTCAAATTTCCTTTACCAACCCCCATTCCACTCATATTTTGTTGGTTCTAGTTTATTATGAAATCTTATTCTGTTACTATCAAAAGATAGTTGCTAATCATAAAAAAAAAGAAAGGAGTCAAAAAAAAACAAAAAGGAGTCAAAAAAAAGAAGGCTGAAAGGTGTCAGAAAAAAAAGAGAGAAAGAAGCATGAAATTGTTTAGTTCTAGTTATTACAAAATTGTTTGCTTTCATCTATTTTGGGTCCAATAAGCCCGAAAATCACCCACCCGAAAAAAAAATTAAAGACTTTTTTTGTGTGGAAATCTTGCTATTTTGTGCTTCCCAAAAATCCTATGTTATGCGGCTTCAATATTGATATATGATGATGGAGATCCAAAATTTTTATGGAAGGGATGATTCTACAACATTCTCTAGTTGGCTTACTTCTATGGAGAACAATTTTGTTAGGTATAATTTCTCTCGTAAGCCTTGCCAAGATAAAACTTGTAGGCTTGGTAAAAATTTGGTGGTTTGGTGTTGAAGGAGATTAAAGAAGATTGGGATTGTCATCAATCAACACATGGCAATAGGTTGATTTGTTTGCATCTTTCAAGGATCTACATGAAGAGTCACCAATGCTTCTTTCTATCCGCATTGCTCCACTGATGCAATGCAATCTGATCCGTTGAGCATAAATAAGAGGTCCTATGACTCGGGTGAAAGCGAAAAGGATGAAGGAAGCATTGAACGGGCTGATTGAAGACATATGGGCTGATTGTGCAAGTTCAAGCATGAAGAGTGCGTTTGGAGGCTTTTCTACTGTGGCATGTGTGGGCTTTAAGGGGAAAAGGCCTCAAGTTTATTTGAATGTAATTAAATTCCAACAAACTTGATTATGTGGCTGTATGGGCTGATTTAGATTATTTAGGGATTTTGGGCTGATTACTTGTTTTAAGCCCAACTATAGTTATTCCTATTTAGATTAGGATTTGTTTTAAGGCTTTATATACACACATAAGACCTGGTAAGAAAAGACAGAATATATTTTTTATGAGTTTTGTGAGGTTTCCACCTTATTGTTCTGCCAAGAACTATTCCAAAACTTGTCAAGAATTAATCTTTCTTGTGGTGTTCATTGACTTATCACTCAATCTTGAATGTGGTGTCTTTCTCTTGAACTTTTAACCTTGAGTTCTTGTTTCTTGAAAACATTGGGTTTAGGGTTTTTGGTTCTTATAATCTGGTTTGTGAACTTTCTTAGGGAGTCTTCAATCAATTTGCCCATGGATTCTTGAATTCGTTTAAGGGATTGCATCAGTTGGTATCAGAGCTCTCGGGTTTGTCTTCTCAAATTAGGTTGGTTATCTTTGTTTTGTGCGCATATAATCTGACCAAGTTCGGGTTTCTTGCTGCTGTTTGGTGTTTCTTTTTCTATTTATGCGCATATATTTAAAAAAAAAATCATCGCAACTGTTCATCGCGGCTATTCATTGCGATTGTTTTTTTGTTCTGTTTGATTTGGGGCGTGACTTGCTACTGGAATTTCAGTTGTTCTTTTCTACAATTTTAATATCAATTAGGGTTGCATAAAAAGGGCATAATTGAATACATAACTTGCTTGTGAATCGATTGTGAAGTTGCTGCCCAATTATGCGTAGTTTGCCCTTTTTGTGATCTGATATCAAGAAAAAAAGAGAGAGAGAGAAGAAGGAAAAAAAAGGAAAGAGAAAGAATCGAATTGAGGGTAATCAATTTGCTTTAGGGCTGATTTGTGTTGAGATTTGAACAAAAATAATCAAAAGTTACTTATTCTGATCATTCACACCATTTTTATCCCAAAACAGGTCATCCTATTTGATTTAACCCCTTTCTTGATCCATTTGTTGGTTTCGAATCATTGGTTTGCTTGGTTTTCGCTGAATTCATTTTTATTTGCTTCGTTGAGTTTCTTTGTTTCTTTTTCATGTTATCATTGTTATTCTCTATTTTTTATTGTTAATTCTGGTCCTTCCTTTGATATTTGTGTCTCATTAAGTTTATGTGTGTTGTGGGAACGGTTGGTTTTTGGTTGAGTTTTAAGTAGTCTGTGAAAGAACAACAAAGGTGAAACATTTGAGTGGTAAAAGGCTGAGTGTGTGAGCTTATCTTAAGAAAAAGCCAATAAGAGCGTAAACACGAGGGTTGAGTAACATTGAAATGAGTGAAACATGTGAGGGAGTGTTTGTGAGGTTATTTCTAACATTGTTTTGCAGGTTATAAAACATGACTTCCAAGGATAAAGGAGTAGCGGAGGAGGGTGGTACTAATGTGCTATTCACACTTCGGGCTCTGCAACAACAGTTCGAACGTATGAATATGAGATTTGATGACATGAGAAATCAGTTGGAGGAGCAGGCGAATGCGATTAATGAGTTGAGAACGAATGAGGGAAGAAGAGATGATGGACATGATTGGTGTGAGGCACCTTTTGAGAGGAGGTAGAATAGGCGTCATCAAAACAATATCAATGATGACAAGTGGGATCTTGGTGATTACTTCAATGACCAGGCCACGTTGATTGGGTTTGACCATGGTAGAGGTGGCAGAGGTGGTAGATGTGGTCGTGGTGATGTTAGAGATGTTTATCAAAGAGATGGGAATTTGGGTAGCATTAAGATGAAAATCCCAGCCTTTCAAGGCAAGAATGATCTGGAGGTTTATTTAGAATAGGAAAAGAAAGTGGAATTAGTGTTTGATTGCTATGACTATTCAAAGGAGAAGAAGGTGAAACTAGCTACAGTGGAGTTTACTGATTATGTGATAATATGGTGGGATCAGTTATTGATGAATAGGAGGGGGAATAGAGAGCGTCCAATTGATACTTGGGATGGAATGAAGAGTATCATGAGGAAGAGGTTTGTCCCTTCTCATTATTATAGGGACTTGTTTCAAAGGTTGCAGGGGTTGAATCAGGGGTCCAAGAGTGTTGAGGAGTATTATAAGGAGATGGAGATAGCCATGATTCAGGCTAATGTAGAGGAGGACTGAGAGGCGACGATGGCACAATTTTTGCACGGTTTGAACTGAGATATTCAAAATGTACTTGAGTTACAACATTATGTGGAGATGGAGGATATGCTACACATGGCGATGAAGGTTGAGAGGCAACTCAAACGGAAGGGTTCTACTCGGTTTGGGCAGAATTCAGGTTCTTCATCTTCTTGGAAACCAAATTCTAGTTGGAGTAAGAAGGAAGAGAAATTAGATTCTAAGGGTAAAGTTGAAGCTTCCAACAAAGGCAAAGACCTAGAGGCTGGCAAGGAGCGAGGTAAATCTAATTCTCAAACTTCTAGAAATAGAGATATAATGTGCTTTAAGTGTTTAGGCAGGGGGCACATTGCATCTCAATGTCCAAATAAACGTGCTATGTTCTTGAGGGATAATGGTGATTTTGAAACTGAAAGTGAATCTGATGAGGATGTGGAGAGTGAAGGAGAGGAATATCCAGTTGATGGTGAAATTTTGGTCACGAGGCGTGCCTTGAATGCACAAGTGAAGGAGGAGGACAACGAGGCACAACGTGACAACATCTTTCATACTCGCCGCCATATCAACAATAAGGTATGTAGTGTTATCATTGAACGTGGGAGTTATACTAATGTTGCTAGTACCTTGTTAGTTGAGAAACTTAATTTGCCTACTATTAAGCACCCTACTCCTTGTAAGTTGCAATGGTTGAATGAATGTGGGGAGATTAAGGTGAATAGCCAGGTATTAGTTTCATTCTCCATTAGGCGTTATGTCGGTGAGGTTTTGTGTGATATAGTCCCAATGCATGCTGGTCATTTGCTTTTGGAACGTCATTGGCAGTTTGATAGGCAAGTTATGCATGATAGATATAGAAATAGATATTCTTTTGTAATGTATAGCAGACCTGTAACACTTGTACCATTAACACCTAGACAGGTGCATGATGATCAAATGAGGTTAAAAAGTGAGTTTGAGGGAAGAAAAGAGAGTGATAATGAGAAAAAGGAGGCAAATAGAGTGAAAGTGAAAAAAAAAATGTGACAAAAATAGAGAGGCTGCTGAATCTTCAAGGAGTGAAAAGAGTGAGAGTTCACAAAAGCAAGAGAGAGAAAATGTGAGTTTTTATGCAAAAGAACGAAAAGTTAAGGGAGCTTTTTATTCCGGGCAGCCGATAATTGTACTTATGTACAAGGAGGCCTTTTTGAATACTAACAAGCTTAAGCCTACTTTGCCTAGTGTTGTTGATTCTCTTTTGCAGGAGTTCGATGATGTTTTTCTCGAGGAAATCCCAAATGGCTTGCCACTAGTTAGAGGGATTGAACATCAGATGGATTTCATTCCGGGTGTAATGATTCCCAATCGTCCAGCTTATAGGAGTAATCTTGAGGAGACGAAGGAGCTTCAAGGAAAGTTGAGGAGCTGATGTCAAAGGGTCATGTAAGGGAGAGCTTGAATTCTTGTGCAATTTCAGTCAGTGGCGGATTTAGCATGGGGCAGTGGGGGCAGCTGCCCCCACTAAAATTTTAAAAAAATATGGGATTTATTTGTAATTTTAAAAATTTCAAGAATTTCTTTAACTTGCCCCACTAAAATTTTCTTAAAGTATAGGGTATATTAATATAATTTTCAACTCTTAAAACCTAACTTTTGGCAACTCCTCCTCATTTTGCATGCCTAGCAGTTGCCCCCATTGAAATTTTAAAAATTTTTGAGACCTGAGTGTAATTTTAAAAAAATTTCAAGCATTTCTTAAACTTACCCCACTAAAATTTTCTTAAAGTATAGAATATATTAATATAATTTTAAACCCTTAAAAGTTAACTTTTGGCAACTTCTTTTCGCGCTTGCGTTTTTTTTTTTGTAAGCCTTCGTCTTCTTTGTTCAGACTTCCAGTTCAGTGTAGGCGTCCAGCCGGTAGCCCCTCTTCTTTCTTTTATTTAGTTTCTTTGATGTATTCATCAACAAATCACCCTATTGAATTCAATCATTGTGTAAATCAAATTTGAAGAAATCCTAAAAGATTATGTTGAAGCTAAGGAGAGGTAATCCATTAATCGAATTTTGTAATAGTAGTATTAGCACTAATCTAAAATCATATTTTTTATATTAGAAAATTAGTTTAACTCTTGTAGAATTGATGGTTGTTTGGTGTATTATTTATGGACTTATGTAGGATTTTTTTTGTTTCGTCTTAGGTCACCACCTCTCTCTCTCTCTCTCTCTCTACCAGCCCTTAAACCCACAACCAAGTGTTTGAAATTTGAGGTCCACAACCACTCAACTATTTTGGATTTTTGTTAAAAAGCCCATGTTCAGATTGTCTATCTGAGATTCTTGGTTAGTGCTATTTTTCTCCCCTATGATTAAATTGTTTTAATAGATTTCTTGAAACTCTAGTTAGGATTATATTTAGGATTTATGGTTTATATTGTGATTATATATAGTTCATTATCTTATTTGTTACGAACTTAATGTCGAACTCTTAAACTTGAACCTAATTGGACAAATTTATTTTTTAATCAGCTATGAATAGGTTGCCCCTACTGAGGCAAATCCTGGCTCCGCCCCTAGTTCCAATGTTACTTGTGCCTAAAAAGGATGGGACTTGGAGGATGTGCACCAATTGTTGCGCCGTGAATAAAATAACGGTAAAGTATCGTCATCCCATACCTAGACTTGATGACATTTTTTATGAATTCCATGATGCTTGTTTGTTTAGTAAAATTGATCTAAAATCTGGTTACCATCAAATTAGGATGAGAGAAGGTGATGAATGGAAAAAGACATTTAAGACTAAATATGGTTTATATGAATGGCTGGTAAAGCCTTTTGGCTTACCAATGCACCTAGTACGTTTATGCGTCTAATATACCACGTTTTGCATGCTTTTATTGGTAAATTTGTTGTCGCTTATTTCGATGATATCTTGATTTATAGTAAGAGCGTAGATGATCATGTTGATTATTTGAGGCTTGTGTTATGTTCTTTGCGTAATGCTCATTTATTTGCTAACATCAAGAAATGTTCGTTTTGCACTGGTCAAATTGTTTTCTTAGAATATGTTGTTAGTGCTAAGGGCATTGAGGTTGATGAGGAGAAGGTTAAGGCTATTTGAGAATGGCCTACACCTAAAACCATTACTGAGGTACGTATCCTAAATGAAATTACACTTTAGCCTTGGTAGTTTCAAGCCTCCATACTTTGCTTCTTGCATTGTGTAGTAATTATGCATTAAACCCTAAAAATTTTAAACATAATACACATAAAAATCCTAATTTCTGCAAAAACTCTAATTGATTATAATTAATATTTTTTGGTTATTTTATTTTACTAATTTGATTTATTTAACTATTCTGATTTATGTACTAATTAAGGTTAATCAATTACTGCTGAACCGAAAATTCTTACTTGATTAATTGTGAAAAATCTCTCCAAAGAAGATTGGCTTGAAATCTGCATAAGGTTTACATCTCCACTATATATAAAGGATTGTAGTATTTCAGAATGTTTTCAAAATAAGAAATTTCTACATGGTCAAAATGCTGAGTTTCTATGGAAATATTAACATAGTGCACAATCAATATATGAAAATCCCGTGTAATTTGGTTGGGGTTATATTTACAAAGCATCATAATGATAACATAATTCTTATCATGAATCGTATGAATTAATTATCCTAACACAGCAAAAATTAGCAAAATAAGCAACTAACAAAATTAATTAAAAAAATTCAAACAACTATTCAAAACATAAAACTGAAATAAAGTGCATAAGTAAAAAGTTTGGTAAATGGAAACGAAGAGCATATAAACTTTAGATACTTCGGTCCCTAAGCTGACGGGCCTCCACCATACTGTCCTCGAAGTAGCCTTAGGATCTCATTCTGATTTTCTTCATAGCTAGCCATCTTTTCATCCAAGTCAGTGATGCGAGTCTCTAATCCCAACAAAATCTGGCGATCAGTCCACTTATCAACTGGAATATAAGGTTGTTCTTCTTGCTGCTGAGGCTCCTCTGGTTGCAGAAAGTCTGCACCTTCTAGAAATGGATCTACTTGTGGTTCTGGTGGTGCTTCCTGTTGCTTTTCTGGTTGCCCTCCACGGCTCTTCTTTAGCGAGGTTTTGTCCAATGGTTTCAAATTTTCCACCGTTGGCCATATGGGATTTGCAATGACTCCTTTTCCCCTGCATAAGTGAGATACTAGCATAGCAAATGGGAGTGAGGGCATCTTGGCTTTAACAGTTACCACCATTTGGTCCATTATCAGTTTTGGTAGATCAATCGTGTGTCCCATTCTAAAGGCATATAGAAAATAGGCTCTCTCTGGGTAGATTTGATTTTTCTGAGATTGAGGCAACATATTGTTCACAATAATGAAGTTCATAATTTTGTATTTATCAGTTACGTCCCCTTACTTAATATACTTATTCAATCTACCCTAGACATACTCTAAATTCCCAGTCAACTCAATCTCAATGACAGTCATATCGGGCAATGTGGTATGAGGGTATTGAGGATGCTAATGTCTTGGCATAGGATTCAGAAAATTAGAAATAATAGTCGGTGTAACTTGAAACACAACTCCCCTAACGTAAACCCTAAATTGTATTGGCCTGGTTTCTTTTGCATTACAATAAAATTCCCGGACTAAACATTCATTTGTAGGTCCTACCAATTTCACATAACTGAGCCAACCCCCGTGATTCTAGATTATTACCTAACCCCATTTTGTCTGAAATCTTCATATATGGCAGGTCTCTCAACAATAATAGGATTAAAAAAAATTGTCATACCAAATTTGCTGATCAATATTTTCAAACATAGCAGGGTCAAATACATTCTGACCCTGGGGTTGTTCTTGTCGTTGCGGGGCTGCTTTAGGTAGTGAAGAGGCTCCTTGCTATGCTCGGCTTGACTAAACTCTTGTTCTTGCTCTTGCATCCATGGATTCTTGGATTTCTTGCTTAAAATGAGATTTCAAGGAATTTTGATCGATAGAAACCTGTAAAAGATGATGGGTAAGTGTTTAATCGGAGCAAAATTAAAGAAAAGTTGATGGGTGAAGCAAATCTAAAGAGGGAAGGTGGAAAGTTCTGCTATTTTTTTTGAATTTCTGGTACAAGGGAATGTTGGACTGTTCAATTTCACGAACTGTGGGCTTTATACTGGGCAGTGCCGTCCGGACGATATTAGCCTTGTCCAGATGGTGCTGATCCTCTGGATTTCCCTTAGGCTTGCAGGCTGTTGATCCTTGATCTCCTCCAAGTTTTCAGCTTCAGTTTTTTAGCCTGCAGTTATAGAAACTCAATTTTAAATTCAAATATTTACACATTTAACTCTCTAATAAACCTAAATTCTACATTAACACATAAAATCAAATTATAGTTATTTACATTCATACACATTCTAAGATTATACAACTTTGATCATAATTAGTTTTAATTAGAATCTTCTAAATCGAGAACATTAGTGTACCAATTAATTTCTTGTTGGACATATCTTGAAAGCATGGGATGGAAAAAGATGGTCTCTCAGTGTAATCCTTACTCTGCCCATACTTAATCCAGTCGAGACGATATAACGCTCGACCTGAAATTAGTTCGACACATTGATTAAATTCTCTCATTTGCATTAATCGTCTATGATTTACATAACCACCAAGTCAATTTGCTCATCGGAGTTTGGCAAATGAACTTTTCTCGCACAAAGGTTTTGCTTGATTGTCAAAAATTTTTAATTTTCTCACAACCTTTGCTTTTGCTATGATCAAAGAATGTATATCTTTCGGAAAAATATGTAACACCCCCAAAACTAAACCAAAAAAATTTTCATCCATTTTTGAAAAATTTCTAAAAATTTTGAAAAAGAATTTAGAAAAGACTCACTATCCGATTTTTTAATGTCTGCCGGTCACAAAGACGAATATGAATTGTTCCCTCCTCAACCTAAATTTAACATTGTCCCCAATGTATGACATTATAAAGTAATATGATAGACAAATTTCAAATAAGATCTAGAAGTGAGACCAATCCATAATGAAAAACCCTAATCTGTAAAAGCAAACAACAAACAACAAACAGTTAGTATTACTATTTATAATCAAACACTTATAAAGAATTTTCAAAGCACATATACTGGTTCCATTAACATAATGAAATCTATATTTTGAACAAATCCATCATGATATGACTTCAAGAAATCATTTTCAATTAATGGATTCTCAATTTCAATTGCCCATTGTTCAAAAACTTGTTTCACAATGTAGGGGCCTGTCCATCTTGACCTTAACTTTCCAAGAAATAGGCGGAGCCTTGAATTATAAAACAAAACTTTTTGAGAGGGCATAAAGCACTTTCGCACAATATTCTTATGATGAAAAATTTTCATTCTGGACTTAGCAATCTTTACATTTTCATATACTTCATTTCTCAGTTCTTCCAATTCATTAATCTGAAGTTTGTGGGATGCATTCGCTTTGTCAATATCAAAGTTCATCATTTTGATTGCCCAGTATGCTCAATGTTCCAATTCCACAAGCAAGTGACATGATTTACTATAAACTACCTGATAAGGAGACATTCCCAAAATAGTTTTGAATGCAGTTCGATAAGCCCAAAGTGCATTAGACAGTGTCAAAGACCAATCCTTGCGGTTTGGAATTACTTTTTTTTATCAAAATATATTTTGTCTCCATATTTGCCAATTCTACTTGCCCATTTGTCTGGGGATGATGATATTTTATGAGAAATCAAATATTTTTTCATTAGATTTTCAAAAATATTATTACAAAAATGTGTTCTCCCATCACTTATAATGGCTCGAGAAATTCCAAATCAAGAGAAAATATTTTGTTTTAAAAATCTGATCATTATACGGTGATCATTGTTTCGACAAGGAACAACCTCTACCCATTTGGAAAAATAATCAATGACAACCAAAATATACAGATATCCAAAGAACGGGGAAAATAGTCCTATAAAATCGATACTCTAACAATAAAAAAATTTAATGACCAAAATAGGGTTCAAAGGCATCATGTTTTTTTTTTTTGAAATATTCCCTATTCTTTGACATTTATCACAATTTAGACAAAAGACATGTACATCTGTAGAAAGAGTGGGCTATTAAATCCATATTGCAACATTTTAGTAGTGGTTTCCTTTGAAGAAAAATGCTCTCCACATGCTTCAGAATGACAAAATGAAATGACCTAGCATATTTCATGATTGGGTATACAATGCCTTATTATTTGATCTTTACATTATTTACACACATAGGGGTCTTCCCAAAAGAAGTTGTGTACCACTCAAAAATTTCTTTTTGTCGGTCTAATTATAATGATTAGGAATAGTAGTTGTGGCTAAATAATTAGTTATATCTATATACTATGGTACTTCGGTTACTGCAAATAGTTGCTCATTTAGAAAGGTTTCTTTGATTGGTATTGATTCTTCCTTTATATCATAATCCAGCCTTGGTAAATGATCAGCTACCACATTTTCAACTTCTTTCTTGTCTTTGATGATAAGATCGAATTCTTGAAGCAACAATATCCATCTTAGGAGATGTGGTTTTGCATCTTTCTTGGTAAGCAAATGTTTCAAGGCTGCATGATCAGTAAACACAACAATTGAGGATCCAACCAAAAATAATCAAAATTTATCTAAAGCAAATATTACAATAAGCAATTCTTTTTCTGTGGTAGAATTGTTCATCCGTGCACCATTCAGAATTTTGCTCGCATAGTAAATCACATAGTTTTTTTTTTTTAATCTTTCCTTTGACCTAGAATAGTTTCTACTGCATAGTTATAGCATCACACATTAATTCAAAAGATAAGGACCAATCAGGAGGTTGCATAATTGGTGCAAAAATAAGGATGCCTTTAAGTTTACAAATGTTGATCGACATGCATCATTCCAAATAAATGGTATATCCTGACATAGAAGATTACACATTGGTCTAAAAATCAAACTAAAGTCTTTAATGAATCTTCTATAGAATCCTTCATGACCTAGAAAGGATCATCTTTTACAATCTTAGGTTGAGGGAGATTGGATATTAAATCAATTTTAGACTTGTCAATTTCAATTCCCTCGGTCGAAACTACATGTCCTAAAACAATGCCCCGTGTGATCGTGAAATGACATTTTTTCCAATTTAAAACAATATTTTTTTCCTCACATCGAGTAAGGACTTTTTCAAAATTTTCTATACATAAATCAAATGAATCTCCATATATAGAAAAATCATCCATAAAAACTTCCAAAAAACGCTATATCATATCACTAAAAATACTTAATATACAATGCTGAAAAGTGGTTGAAGCATTACACAATCCAAAAGGCATTCCTTTATAAGTAAAAATGCCAAAGGGACATGTAAAAATGGTTTTTTTCTTGATCATCAATTTCTATTTCGATCTGGTTATAGCCAGAATACCCATCCAAAAAATAATAATATGCATGACCGACTATTCTTTCTAAGACTTGATCCAAGAATGGTAGGAGAAAATAATCTTTTCTGATGAGAGAATTCAACTTTCGATAGTCAATACACATACTCCAACTAGTGACTGTACACTCAGGGACTAATTCATTTTCTTGGTTTCTCACAACTGTGACACTAAAATTTTTAGGCATTACTTGTGTAGGGCTAATCCATTTACCATAAGATATCAGATATATAATATCAGTGTCTAATAATTTAAGTACTTTAGCACGGACTATTTATTTCAAATGTGGATTCTACCATTGTTGGGGTTGTCGGGATAGTTTATAGTCTTCTTCCAAATATATACAATGAGTATAGAGAAGAAAACTTATTCCTTTTATATCTGTTATTGTCCAACGGATTGCACGTTGATGATTTTTTAGAACTCTGGTTAATTTCTTTTCTTGGTCTTCTAACAATTTTGAAAATATTATTACTGGATGAGTTTCATCTTCCCCTAAGAAGACATATTTCAAGTTAGCCAAAAGAGGTTTTAACTATAATTTGGGACTATAACACTAGGCTCTACAGTCTTTATTTTGAGAGACAACAACTCTTTATATTTTCGAATCCATGATTCAATATTTGACATATCCACAGACTCAACATTATTTACAAACTCAAATTCGTGCACTCTTTCTTTATACGAGCATTTTCAAAAAGGTTTTGAGTTAAGGACTCAATGCATTTTACTTCATGCAGTTTTTCTTCCTCTCTGGGTTGCTTTCCAATGTCAAACACATTCAATTCCAAAGTCATATTTCCAATTGAAAGTTTCATGATTCCATTTCTACAATTAATTAATGCATTTGATGTAGCTAGGAATGGTTGCCCTAAAATGATAAAAATTTCTATAGAAACATGCAAGAATAGTTGTGTATCTAAGAGAATAAAATCCACTGGGAAATAAAAATTATCAACTTATCAATTTTCACATAATGATATGCCAATTGCAATATGACATTAATGGGTTTTAATTCTCCTAATCCTAACTACTCATAAACAGAATATGGAAATAAATTAACACTGGCTCCATTATCAGGTAGAGATTGCTCAATCTGAAAGTTCCCTTTTCCGTATGAAATTGTAGGACTCCTAGGATCTTTGCACTTCAGAGGGGCCTTGTGTTGAATGATAACACTAGCCTGTTTAGTTAAAAATGCTCTTTTCTATACATTGATCATTCTTTTCACTGTGTAAAGGTCTTTCAAAAACTTTGCATAGGATGGGACTTGCTTGATTGCATCCAACAGGGGGATGTTAGTTTTTACTTGTTTAAACATCTCAAAGATTTCAGTATGATTGTTTAAGGGTTGAGGTTTCTTGACTCTTTGAGGAAAAGGTAGGGGAATAGGACTTGAATTTTATTTTTTATTTGGCAACTCTATTTCCTTTTCAATCAATAGTTTAGGCTTAATTGGTTCATTTAGAGGGATTCACTCAGCTATTGGATCTAGATTTTTGTCCTTAATGGTCTTATTAATCACCTTACCACTTCTCAATGTGGTAATTGCTTGGACTTGGCTATGGGAGTGTTCAGAAGACACGACTTTAGTCTGCTTTTGACCCTATGGAGGCTTAGGTTGAGATGAGAATTTTTCCTTCCCTATTGTGCTCAAAGACTAGGTCAATTTGGCTAAATGACTCTTGATATCCTCAATATTATGTGAAGTTTGAGTTTTGAAATCATTAAATGCATTAGTGGTCTAAGTATTGAAACTCATTTGACTCTGAATGAATTGGTTCATGGTTCATGGGTTGATAAGGCTGGTATGGCTACTAAGTTTAGGGTTGTGAAAAAGGTGGACCTAGTGGCTTATTAAAATTAAAGAAGGATAAAATTATCTTAAAAGTTTTTCTAAGATGAATAAAAGGATGGTAAAAATCTCGAGTCATTGCTGAAAGATTGATCATGAGATTTGAGTTTCGGGTGAATTGACTTTCAGACAAATTGACTTTTGGGTCGAACTTGGTTTTGAAGGTGTTTAAGTTTGAGAAGGGTGGTTAAGTAATTCTATAAATATTTTTAGGTCAAAATAAAGTTTTCATTAAATTCAAAAGGTCGAGAAACATTGAGAGAGGTAATATGATGTGTATTAGAAGTTAAAAAGTATTTCGGTGTTAAAACCTATTTTGGAGAGGATTGGTAGAATGGAATTTGACACTACCGTAGTATTTTGGTTACACATTTTTATTCCAATGTCTAATTGAGCTGATATTTGGACAATAGAAACTAGACTTCAAGGGATACAAAGTGTATTTTATAAAATTTTCATGAATCCGCTTCTAACTGAGTCAAAATGTCATTGGAAGTCTGGAAAAAAAGTCAAATGGGTTCGGACAAGAAAAACATTCATACGGACGCACCACCGGGCAGAACTTGGATGATTTTTGTTGAGTGTTTTCTCCATTTTTGGGATTATAAATACCTAGGGAATGATTCTTAGGCCTATGTTTAGCAATTGTTCATATGAGAAAACCCTAGAAATATTGAGAGGAAGAAAAATAGGAGACAGGAGGAGGATTCTTGCTCTGGGATTGATTCAAACACGCTAGGGTTATCTACAATCATCGCATTAAAGGTACGGAATTCTTCTCAAGTTCTTCCATTGAGGCTTTGGGTATTGTATATGTATGTTTTCAATCTTCTTGATAATTTTATGATAAATACTTATGATTTCTTGGTTTGTTTATCATTGACATGGGGTATTGAACAAACTACATGTTTGAATTCAAGGAGTTTCCAAAACCCCAATCTTGCTAAATACATGTTTGATTGTGAAAAATACATGGATTCTTGATTTCTAAATTCCTATTCTTGATTAAATCGTGTTTTCATCTAATACTTGTTCTTGTTCCAAGAAATTACGATTTTTGACAAAATCCTAGAATTTTGAATATCGAAATTGTGAAGATTTTCTTGAGATGATCTCTTGCATATTTTAATATCTTTATTACAGTAGTAGATAGAGAATTGTGTAATTGTGATACTTGAATTGTTAATGAAAATTGTGATTGGTTAAGATTGTGGTTGTTGAAAAAAAAATGTGATTTCATCTCTTGTATGTTTTGGTTGTGACGGACTTAAATTACCTTCAAGAGCTACCATAGAGTGTTAGAGGTTAGTCTATCCTAGTGGGAGTGAGATGGTTGCCTAACACTAGTAATGGATTGTTGTTTGTGAGAGCAACCACTATTGTTCACGTAAGTTCGAGACTGGGGGATGATATACCTTTCCTGGGAAGGATTCATAAATGTCGTGGAAGACGATATATGCCCTTTCTAAAGTGGTTTGTGATTTGCTTCTACAGGGAACGTTTGAGATTGTGTGGTAGTGGTGGGTGAACGAGGTAGGATTGTTGTGTAGATTCTTGAGAAGTAACCAACATACATGAGAATATGAGATGATGCTACTGAGTTACTGATTGATTTCTTTAATTATAACATGTTTATTCTTTTCATCAATTTATTGTATTTTTGTACACTTGAAATCATTACAACTATCATGGTTTTACTCTCAAAAATTTATATATGCTATTTTCCAAAAGAGACTTGCCTTCTTTTTATTGTTTTAAAACCTTGTTGGGATTTGAGAGGGATTTCCTATAGGCTTTTTCTCATCCCCTACTACAACAAAATTACAGATTTTGGCATAAAATAGGATGTGAATGTCGATGAGTAAGTTGATTACGAGCCGTTGGAGGATCAGGATGTGGATCCTGCCTTAGAGGAATAGAGTTGGTCTATTAAACAATGTTTTAGCTAGTTTCTATTATTCCTCTAGTAGATATTCTTTGGTTTTGAATTGTAAGTTGGAGAAGTTAAAATTTTTTATTGGCTTTAGTATTTTTAGTTGCTCTCATGGTTGGTTGGTTGGTTTGTAGATAGTAATGCATTCCATGGTGGATTTCGGGGCATTACTATCACATTGGGTTATAGGTTTCAGAATAGGGGTTGGGATAAGGTTTGTTAATATTTTAAATGACATTGGTTTGTTCCATCAAGACCTCTTTAAATGCTGGAATAATGAAACATTCCCCCATCTGATTTCCTGATAATCCATAGATTCCACATGATTGCCCAGCGGGAGACACAACAGAAAGTTCCTTGACTTTTTTCATTTCTAGGGCTTCAAGCTTCCGAGACAAGGTAGTCATTTTGACCCTTAGGTCGTCATCCTCTTTTAACATGTATTTCCCTCATTGGGATGAAGATGACTTAGTTTCAACAATATTTGGTGAGGTCGAGTCCCTCATTTGGGAACTCTCAGAAATGGTATTAAAAAACTCAAATGCCTCATTTGGACTCTTACCTATGAATTCTTCCTAGGCTATCATTTCAACAAACTAATGTAGTGCGGACGAGAGGGCATCATTAAAAAAATCAAATAAAGTCCAACTTTCAAATGCATGATGTAGGCAAGCTTGGAGAAGATCCCTAAATCTCTCCCAACATTGATAAAAAGTTTCTCCTTCTTTCAAAGAAAAATTCATGGTTTGACGTCTCAATCCATTAGTGTGGTTCACAGGGAAAAACTTTTTGAAAAATTCAGTTTGCAAGACTTGCCAACTTTGAATAGATTTTAAAGAATTTATCCATTGTTTAGCCTTATCCTTTGAAGAGAAAGGAAAAAGTTTCAACCAACCGATTTCTGAATTATCTTACTAAGCACCACGTACTTCCTCAAATTCTTTCATATGCAAATAAGGGTGAAACAGTAGTAACAGTTGTATTGTCGTTGCCTTAAATGTTAAAACTTAGAGCATTAGTGGGAAAATAAAAACATGATGGGACACTAGTGTGTATGGGATGCAAGTATTATCTTAAAGGTCGAACGAACATTCTAAACTACCTCTTGTTCCTTTTGATTATTATTAGACATGCTTAACTCAAAAGAATCAGAAGATGCTTCTGACGATGAAGATAATGAAGATGAAGGACTAGATTGATTTACAGACCCTACTAATAACTTAACACACATAAACAATGAAAATTACAACAAACAATACATACACCTATAATACAAATACACAACTTTCTTGTTTGTTTTGGAATCACCGTAACTCCCCGGTAGTGGTGCCAAAAAGCTTGATTTGACCTGATTTATGTCATATATTCAAATATAAGTGGTCAAATTATAATATTTCTCAGTTAAGTCCGAGGTCAAACCCACATGGAGCTAACTGTCGGTATTCAAAACAGAAATGGTAAAATTGTCGTGTGTGTAGTGTGCAACGCAACAGCTTATGGTGTGAGTTTAGAATTGTTAAATAAACACTTAACTAAAACTTTTGAAAAACAATGATAAAAAGATACTCTTCAGTGTGAGGATCCAACATGCTTTAAATTGTTTATTTATGAAAATGCCACCTTACAATAATTAAATCCCATTTTACTGGAAACTTAACCAGTATGTCTGATGTATAACAAAACCATATTACAACAACTTATTAGTTTAGCTGGAAGGTTTATGTATTGTGCAACAATCAAATAGCTCTGGTAAATCTGAAGGTGAACCATTCAAAAGGTTTACTCTAGTTATTCATTCGGTTGGTTTATGATTCAATGAAGACCGGTTTATGCATTGAATCAAAAGCATTGATTATGGCGAGACTTAACCCGTCAATAACCAATCTCTCAACTATTGCATAAAGTCCAACTACGTGTATCACCATACATGCATGAAGGACAAAATATTAACAGATAGCATGGTATATATTAATAGGCTTTGCTTAGTGTTCATAACCATGAGCATATTATAAATGTAATCATCCATCAATTAAGGTAGGTATAAACATTAATGCATAAATAACACATTAGCATTTCCATAACTTAAACAGTATTGCACATGCATTCACCCTTCACTGAAGAGTGTCAACGGACTACTCACGCCTCATTGCTATAGACAAGCAAAAGGAGTGAGATTATCCAATTACATCCGAAAACAAAATACAACACATCCTTCCCCGAGGAATAGCTGAAACATTGCCACTCTTATTACCAGCTAGGGTACAAAAGTGGGAGAGTTTCAACCTTACAGGTAGAAAGGATAAATAGAAATGTAGAAGTACAAAAAATTCTGACTAGGAAGTGATTTTAGCAGGGCTTCGCTCGCCCTTTCTTTTTCTCCTTTTTTCTCTCTTGCACTATACTAAACTCCGGTGAATTTCCATTGTGAAAAGGCTTCAACAGGATTTTTATAGGTGTTAGAAGGAGGCTTTAAGGTGGCAGACACCCAAATCATCCAATCAAGGTGGTTTGTTACACATTTGGACCAATGGCAAAAGAGTAGGGGGAAAGGTGGTTAGGCACTATTTGAATGGTGGCAAACCTCTGGTTTCCCTGTTTGGCAGCCTTACTTATGTGACCTTGTTGACTTTGTAATAGCACTTACCTTCCCTTCTTCATTTAACCTTTACACTTTGTTCTTTTTTAATTTATGTATTTTCGCTTGAAACCTTGCAAAATGTACAAATTACGCATGAATCCGAATACTTTATAAATTAATCATTTTAACCTAATTTATGCATAGAGCTAACCCTAAATCCAGATTCAATTACACACTTTTTAGGCTTGATCAATCCTTTACTAATATCATTCCTTCAATCTATATGTGAAGAATAATAGAACTACAAAAATAAGTCACTTAATGATTGCATTCATAAAAGAATTTTCATATATTCATAAAACCAAATCCCTAGCTAGAAAGTACAAACAATTTTACTCACAAGTAGCCATGAGAAGAGAAGACTCCTACATAGAGTTTTGATTGATAGAAAAGACTCCTCTCTCTCTCAAGCTGTCAAACCTTTGTAGCATGGTAACCCAATTTTTGAATGTATAAGAACAATTGAAAAGGAGGTGGTCATGGGACTCCTTGTTGGAGAGGCAAAAAACATGGTTCATTCTGCTAAATAATTCCATACCGAAGAAGCCTATCTTGTTCATTAAGCTTTTCCCGAATGGCTAGCCAGGTAATAAAGTTAACTCAGGGAATAGCCTTGGGGTACCACACAATGTGCCAACATCCTACCACCGGTTTCCTCTACTTCAACACCTCCCAAGCTGATCTGGTTGAGAACTCCCCATTGGATGGCCTCCATTCTAGCTTGTCTGCTCTTGGTGGATTGGGAGGAGCTAGGGTGAGGAGCCTATCATGAATCTCCATCACGTAATGAGAAGAAGTGGTAGGCCATTGCCATGCAAATCCTTGAATAATGCTACTCACAGTTGCATAGCTCGATAGACCAGCATCATATATAACACGTTCAGTCATATCAGATTATAACTTGTTGGTTGTTCAAGAAGAATTTTTAATTAACCTATTCACTCCCCCGATAAGTAGTGTCTAGCATCCCACATGTTTCATCGTGAGGGAAGATACCCAGTATCGCTCCCCCAAAAATTGGTATCAAAGTGTGGTTGCCTTGAAGATTGAATTAGACACATTGTACGTATATCTTGTTTTTTCTTAATTACCTAGTATTGTGCCTTTTAGATCTATTGTGACTATAAGTTAGTTTTGAATGGATTCTAAAAAAGGAGGAGGATCGATTGCATGAACACCTCTCTTTCATTGCATGAATTATGAATATTGGAAATCTCAAATGAGAGTGTTTCTAAAATCTATAGATGGAAGAGCTTGGTTGTTATATGCAAGAGGATGAACTCCTCTTACCACCGCCACTCTAGTTGATAGTGGTAAAGCGCTTTTTGAACCAAAATCCCTAAATACATAGACTAATGTTGAGTGCGACTTAACGGGGTGGAACACAAAAGGCTTGAATGTGATATTTAATGCCGAAACCTAATGAGTTATGGAAGATAGCAAATTGTGAAACCTCCAAGGAGGCATGTGACAATATTGAGGTATACCACGAGGGGACTTTCTTGGTCGAGATGTCTCTTATCCAATGGTACTAAAGCCATATATACATTCCTTTAAGGTTATATCTGCCACTAAGGCTATTTAGCAAAATTAGAATGCCATCATAAATAAGTAACCCACACAGTCATTCTTTAAATAACAAATAAACATACTCTAGGCATTTTCAATTGCTTGAAGTAGTACACTCACCTCTGTGCCTAATACACATCGTCACAAACTTCACAGGAATATTCTCCGTACATCAACTATGTCGCAAATGCATATGTATGAATGCCTAATCATGTTTGACTAACTCATTACCAATCCCCTCCCAAAATGTTATAACATAACCACTTAAGCTTTGCTCGTTAGTTATCCATCTCAGTTAAGCTAGGTTTGAGTTTAATACTTTAATCTTGTAGTTGTAGACAAATTAATCTATGAGGAATTGATTTGAACTGCTTTGAAAATGGACAGATACAGAATTAAAAGCATCACGGTAAACACAAAAAAAAAATAGATTTGGTTGTACTAGTACAAGTACTACTGGTTTATCAATGTATTTGTACAACTCTATTGTACCGGTTCTTCCCAAGTTAGAATGCCTTTGTACCAGTACAACATAGTTTGTATCGGTTCTCCCATGTACCCAGAGATTTTTAATTAATTATAACTCCTACAACCATCCTTCCTCATCCACAACTTTTCCCAAACATATAACAATCCATCCTTAAAGACTTAGAAGCTAAAAAACATAATAATTTAAAGTAGGAGATTTACCTACCAAGAAGCTTACTTCTCTGAAATACACCAAAAATTCCAAGTGAGAAGAACCTAGAGTTCTTGAGTCCCCAATTCAACCCAACACCACCCAAGATAGCCAAGAATTATGAGGTGACATGTAGAGAAGAGTGTTTGGTTTATTTCAAGAAGGAAAGGGAATTTCATTCACTCCATGCCATTTTCGAAACTAAAAGTCGGATCACTATCAAGGCCAATAGCCAAGCTTCCTAAGCTAAAGAATCGGTATATGCATGGTGAGTTCCCCACAATTCTCAAGCATCCATCATAAATACTAAGCTAGAGAGTTTTACAAATGGCATATGTATCAATGACTCACCCATTCTTTGACCAATTACACATATATCCCTTTTAACATTCCAACATATAATAAATCACACCTAAGTGTACCTTCTAATAAATTAACCATAGAATTTTTAAAGAAAAAATATTTCTTAACTTCCCATGATTTTTTTTAATTGTAATTTTATCCCATAGCTAATTTTAACAAATTACTCATTAACCCCCAACATTATGTCAAATGTCATGAAATGCATGTCCGGATCTCACACACCACCTCAACCAAGTTGGATGCCCCAAATGCCTTCGACAAGGTTGCGTCACCTAAAAAGTAGGTGAGGTGAGAAGTATGGACTGAGTTGTATACTCATGCATTGCATCAAATACCCTAGGGTCATAATTTGTACATGTTTCTATTTTTTTTATTAGGTAATAGAGGACTTGATGGTTATAAGTTTTAGTGCTTCCCTATAAAAAATATTTTGTTAAGCTTTTCCAAGCCTAGGGATAGTCTCTTAAAGAGTTCTTGTGATTTCTTGAAGGTCTCTAACAAGTTTTAACAATTTAAAATCTAGACTAAAACAAGCCCATAATATTCACTCTCAAGAAAGCTCACTCTTTTCTTCAATGATTTAATCTCTTATTCAAGCCCACAATTATGAGACTTGGACTTAACTAAGCCCACTTGGAGTGGTTGCTTTTCATTTTTACTCATTTTGAGTCTCGTGTTCAATGCATGCACTGTCTTTTTTCCTTTGAGGAACTCTTCTACTAGTTAATCATATGCTTCTTGAATATCCTCAATGCTCTCAGTATCATCCTCAATTGAGGAGACCTCTACATCCAAGTCTTCTACCACTGTGGTAGGACTTGTTCATCTTCTTGTACTTCACTTCTTTAAGTTTCTCTAGGGGAGAAGAATGTGAGCCATTGAAAGATGTAAAAGTCACCCCATCTTCTTGAGAAGAAGAATCCTCACTTGGAGTGGAATCACTACTACTATTGCTCCACTTATCTTTCATAGCTCTTCTCTATTCTTTGGACATGTCCTTCTTCTTAGCACTTGGACATTTTGCAACCACGTGTCCAAAGCCTTGACACTTGTAGCATTGAAATCCTTACCTCCTTTTCTCAACCTCTTGTCAATATTTTCATCCCCATTTCTCTCTCCCCTCCTTGGGAGGTTTTGGTCTGCTCAAATTACCCTTCTACCTAGAGGACTCAGATTTCTAGCCTTGAAGTACTTTTTGAACTTCCTCGCAAGATAGGCTATGTCCTTTTCTCTCAAGTGGGGGTGACTAGAATTGATTTCCTCCTTCTTTTGTTGAGCACAATGATGCCCCTTCATTTTTTTAGGCAGTAGGAAATTCATACCGAAAGTCAATATAGACCAAACTAGGTCCTCCACGGACACCTCCAAATTTGACACTTGTATTTAATTTCATTACCTTAGCTTCAAACCTCTCCAGTAGAGATAACAAGATTTTACACTTTGTTAGGATCATGTGTTGTAATTTGTAATTCGCTAATTTCACAAAGTTTTTTTGAAAATGTCAAGCTATTCCACTGTCATCATGCTATAAAATTGATAATCCGAAAGTTTCAATGGAAGGGAGGAGATCATGCTGCTAGTAATATCAAGAGACTCTCTATATGTACCTTCTTGCTTAGGAAAAGGTTAATTATCTTTGAGACCTAAGAGCTGTTTGTTTAATTTATTAGACTTCGGATGATTTTAAAACATAGTTTGAGGCATAATCGGACCCTACTTAAAAAACACCCTTTTTGCTCAATGGAACACGTTTTTTGCTTGGTTTTAGGCCTAAAAAACCAGTTGGGATAGCCCTGCCACTGATGAAGGCACACTCACCCTAGCCACAACTATCACCACCAAGCTCATCATAGAAATAAAGAACAATAAGCCCCATTATCCATGAAATCCAACCCTTGGTTGTTGAAACTGCTGGTTTCCTTAAAGCCATTATTGAAAATCCAAGATCAATGAAGAAGTTGAGTCAATTGGAGAGGTTTAGATGCTTGGTTAGGGGTTTTCAGAAATCCTAGACAGGTGTTTGAGGGTTTTGATTTTGAGCAAATGAAATGAAAAACCATTTATGTTCCTCTTTTAAAATTTTCGGATAGAAAAAATGAACTAGTAGAAAACAACCTCGACCTATCAGTTCATATTAACAAAAATTTAAAAAAATTCCTAATTTTCTTTTTTTTTTTCTTTTTCAAGTAAAACTAATACTCACACCTTAAATCCTACACACTTACTAAGCCTAAAAAATTTACCCATCAAAGCCTTAAATCATTTTTCATATATGCCCCAAATTCTAAAGTATATGCAATGCAATTTATTTCCAACAAACATATATATAGATATATATGTGTGTGTGTGTGTGTGCGTGTACACACACACAAACACAAGCACATATATATATATATATATATATATATATATATATATATATATATACTAGAAACATATATACAAAGGAATTCAAAGCATAGTAAAACAACCTAATAAACATAAAAATGAATTTTTTTTAAAAATCATTTTTGTAGGCTATCACGATTGCATTTAGCCTACCCAATAAGTTGTTAAACCTATAGGTTACCCAAAATAGACAAGTTTTGTCTTGTGAATGTTTTAGAGAAGATACCTACAAATTTCATTTTAACTACCTAAATGAAAGGAATTTGGAGACCAATAATACTCCTATTCTTGGAAGGATTACCTTCTGGAATTATCTACGATAATTATGTTATTTTTTTTTTAAATTTTCGGAATTACTGTTCAAGCTTTCCTTGGAGGCCATGTTTTTAGCCTATTTTCCTTTATTTTAAATTTTTTGAGTTACTGTTCATACTGATGAGAGCCAAGGTGGGCCTACTCTTAAAGATCCTTTGCATGTCTAGATGGGTCAATTACAAGATCAAGAGCCAAGAAGATCAAGGAAGCAATGCAAGATTTGGTGCAATCCACTTGGGATGAAGCTAGCAAGAGCCCAACACTCAAGATGGGCTTGAAAGAAGTAGAACCAATTTTGATCCACTTGATCCAAGCTGTGGAAGACATGAAGACATGATTTAGAGATAGGGCCTTTTATTGTTAAGGCTTTCAATTGGTTTAATGAATTTTTATTATTAGTTTAGAATAAGTGGATTTGTGGATGCTTAGCCCACATGTCTTATTATTTTACTTGAACTAGGGTTTAGAATAAGTACTATAGCATGATGCTGTTCATGCTACAGTACCATGACACTATTCACTCAGGAGCATTTTTGAGAGAAAGGGTCACAAATTTTAGTTTTTATTTATTCCTATTTAGATTAGGATTTGTTTCCTTGTAATGGCCAGCCTATAAATAGGTGTTCTATCAATGAAAAAGGGGAGATAATATAAAATGAATTTTGATTGTGAGTTGAGTTGAGTTTACTCCTCTTGTTCTTGATTGAACTTTTGAACTTATCAAAGGTAAATCACAACTTTTGTGGCGTTCCTCCTTGTAAACTGGGTTCTTGAGATGGGTTCTTCAATGGGTCTAGATTTTAATATAATCTAGGTTCTTGAAATGAGTTCTCAACGGGTTTAGATTCTCCATCCATAGACCTGAGTATGACTTTCTTGGTTTATTTTTCCGATATTGTTGTTGGGTCTCAAAGCAAGTCAATTGGGGTTCACATCACATACCTTCCTTGGTGGTCAAGTTTTGTAGCCTACAAAAGGCCCTTTAGTGCAATGAATAAAGGAGGAATTGTTTGAGAGCAAACGCTTTGTGAGTTGAGAGTTTTCTCCTCTTGTTCTTCTGTGAGCACTCAGTTTATCAAAGGCTTGCAACCTTTGTGGCGCCTCTTTGCAACCAAGGTTTATCGAGACAGGTTCTTGTTGGGTCTTGTGTTTCGAAACAAGGTTTCTTGAGACAAGTTCTAATTGGGTCTTGGGAATTTTTCCTTTTCCACTTGAATTTCGGCTTTCTTGGGATTGAATCAACTTGTTTGTCGGTTCAAGGAGCTTTATCTCCACGGGTTCACATCAGAAGGAGATCAGCAAGGATCAATTGATCGTTCATTTATACATTTCTACCGTTCTTCTATGTTAGAAACTACGGTTTTGTTTTCAACTTTTCTACATGTTCTTCATTTCTTATTTCTTTAAATTCCAAATTATTGTATCTTTTTAGTCTTCTAATTTACGGAAGAAGAAGTTCATTGGTTTTTAGTTCTTGTAATCATTTACAGTTTCAATTTCAATTTAAGGTACTTTGTTATTTCAATTCAAGTTCAATTTCTTTTTTGTTTACGATTATGTCTTAAATACTTCTTTTTAGTTTTACTTCAGTAATAAGTGAGTGGTTAATTTCAAGTATAATCCAATAAGGGGTTTGTCATCTGTAAATAGGGAATTGGACTTAACTAGGGTTTATAATGTTTAAGTTATTTTATTGATTGAAAATAGATTTCAGAAACATGGTTAATATGTATATCTGTTTGCATATCTGTAGAGAATTAGGTTTGGCACGAATAATTCTTGGAAACACTCTTATCGATGTGACTATAATTTTTTCACCAATTAATTCAATCAATTTAAATGCACATTTTCTATTTTGTTGATTCTAAGTTAAATATATTTCTTTCAAGGGCATTTGATTCCAATCTAGAATGAGTTATAAATTAGGTCAAAGTTCCTATTTATGGTGAGAAGAGCTTTGAAGATTGTACGGTTTCTTTACAATATTGTTGCTTAGTTTATTATTTATTTTCTAAAAAAATCTCAAAATTCAAGAATTTTCTTTTTCTTTATATCCTTCATTGCTTGAGTTGCAGCCGTTTTTCTTGAGAAGACGACCTCAGTAATCGATTGAGTTACTAAACAATATATTCCTGTGCTTGGGAACCATTTATAACACTTCATGTGTAGGATCTTTTCATTTAATTATACACGAGGCATCGCATGCTAGATGTAGAGGGGATGAATATGTTAATTGAAAATTAAGCTCGGATGGCCTCCACCTTAAACCTACATCTACAACAATTCCCACTACTCAATCAAACATAGCAATTAATGATAATAACCCATTTTCACATGAACATCCCAAAAACAACCATATAGATTAGTGTATTGATTTTATTAATTAGTTGATTAACATTGAATTTCACATGGCTATCCTAACCAATGCACCCTAAACCCAATCAAGCAACTATGCTTATGTAGATTCAAATAATCAATTCATCAAACACATAGTGCTATGCATTCAATCACAAGTGCAAGTGTAAAAGCAATAAATAAACACAAGACCGATAGGATTGGACATAAGTATACCCAAATCCGAATATGTTATTATCAGTCTAGGTGAGAAGCACATAACTATGGTATCTAATCTTAGATAAGGTTTATTCATATTCGGATTTGGATAATGAGACCATTTAGTGGTAACTCATTATATATTAAAACTAAATAATTTTATTGGTATGTCTTATTTATACTAAGTAATGTATCAATAGACATACTCTAAGCACCAATTACTCATCCACTAGCATGTTTGTTTAGTAATATATTGGTTGGCCTCGTGTGAGGGTAGGGTGCAAGAATAGGACATGTAATTTCATCAGACTTAACAACCTCTGCCAGCTCAAGTGTCTCACTATTCTAAGAGGTACCCTCAATCTCTTTTCCTATAGGATTAGAGACTTTATGCATAATGATTTTTTTCAACCTTTTTCCCACACCTCAAAGTAGTGATTGACATGAGTTGCTCTTTAGCGCTTTTAGTGACATTAGAAGCCTTGATGCCATGTTGACCCTTTGGATTTTCTTGGGGTTGTGGTGGGAACTTTCCTTTTTCTTGCTGAAGCATACACATTGTATTGGTTACCTTGGTCATCTGGGCGCTAATGTCATTAAAAGCTTGGAAATTTTAGTTGTTAATGGTGGTCTGACTTCGAATAAAATGATGCATAATGTCCTCTAAGCTTCTCTTATGTGGGGGCCAGCAAGGAGGTATAGGGGGTTTTCCTTGGGACCCAAACCCGTGTTGAGGTGGATTCTAAACAAAACCTTGTAGTGTATGCAAAGGGGGCAAAGTACTTGTAGACAAACTGGGACCAAACAATTCTTGGTTAAGAGGAAGGGGCATAAGCCATGGGGGCAAAAGGTGTAGCTGAAGTGTCATTTATAAAACTAATGTTACCGTGGCTACACCATCCTTGATTATAAGTGTTCAAATAAGGAGTAAATTGTTCCCTCGATTGATTAAAGGCCTTCACTTTCTCATGGAGTACTTCCATAAAAATCAGTATGGTCGGGCACCCCTTAACAGAATGCTCAATTGACTCACAAATAGTTCAAGACTCCTCAAACGGAGCCACATTGTTCACCTCATTTACTTTTCTAGATAAATGTTAAGAGTAACTTATCCTTATCTCTCAACATATATTTTCCACTTCCTATGCATTAGGATGTAGTAGATAGCTTTGTTCTTTATAATTGGAATTATTTATAACATGCTCCGTATCACATATAGTTGTGGATGTGTGCTACAGGCTATGTACTATAGGCAATATGATCAATGTAACAAGTAATTCACATGCTTCAAAATGGTAGAAGGAAATGACATCTCGCTGTCCATTGTTTGGTACGCATCTCCTCATGGCCTGGCCAGGGCAATACTTGAAATAATATGGATTGTGGAAGTAAAAGCAATTCCACAACAATTTTAAACCTATATCTACAACAATTACCACAACTCAATCAAAACTTACAAATTAATGATGAGAACCGTTTTTCACATGAACAAACCAAAAACACCAATATAGATTAGTGTATTGATTTTATTAATTTAGTTGATTAACACTCAATCTCAGATGGCGATCCCAACCTAG
>CAUOFW020002852.1:0-42932 GCA_963454935.2 Ilex paraguariensis
CGAGCCGAAGGACCAGCTGAGGCAGCACTCGTGATCGACGTTATCCATGCCTGCACGGTGGAGTGGCCCACATATAACTCCCTCCGCTCCGTGCCAGGCAATGAAGGTGGATGAAAGGGGGGACGAGCGGCCGCCCAAAAGATCTCGGGGCGAGGCCGAGGTAATCCAGTTCTCCGATGCTGATCTCGGAGGGGTGGTCTTCCCCACGAGGATGCATTGGTGATCACATTGCGGGTCAGAAAGTTTGACGTTAAGAGGATATGGTAGACTTGGGCAGCTCCTCCGAGGTAATGTACAATCACCTTTTTAACAAGATGAGACTTTCTCAGAAGGATTTGGAACCCATGAAGACTCCCCTCATCGGATTCAACGGTTCCAGCGCTTGCCCCTTGGAAAAATCACTCTCGTGGTACGGGCGGGGGTGGTAACCATCCCAGTAGAATTCGTGGTGGTAGACTCCGACTCCCCATACAACGCAATTATGGGGAGATCATGATTGCATGCACTTAAGGCGGTCCACTCATCCTACCATCAAAAGATAAAATTCCCAATACCACAGGGCGTGATGGAAATCCGGGGTGACCAGGCCTCGGCAAAAAGCTGCTTCTACATTGCTGTCCAAACGGGAATAAGCGGCCAGAATCAGGAGCGTGATCCTGATGCGATGATTGTCAAATAACAATCACAGAACGGTCAGCCAGGGGTGGATGAGCCCATAGTAGAGCCTGCCGACCGCTCCATTGAGGCCTTGATAAAGGTTCCCCTGATGACAGCGAGAAATACTTCTTGATAAAGGAATCACTCAACGGTGTAGAGAAAGATGATATGACCTCATTTCTATGCCACAATGCCAATGTCTTTGCCTGGACCCAGGCCTAGATCACGGGGATAAGTGCCGACGTAATGACCCATCGGCTCCATGTCAACCCCTCATTCAAGCCCGTCAGGCAAAAGGCCCGAAGAACGGCGCCCCATCATACGAAAGCTGTGGAAGAGGAGGTTGAGAGGGTGTTGGGAGCAGGTTCCATCAAGGAGGTGCAGTTCCCCCAATGGCTGTCTAATACCGCGTGCGCCAAGAAGAAAGAAGGAAAATGACGAGTCTGAGTGGATTTCACGGACCTAAACAAGGTTTGCCCCATGGACGAGTACCCTTTGCCTAAAGTTGATCAGCTAGTAGACGCCACGGCCGGCCACAAGCGCATCACCTTCATGGATGCTCGAGGTGGATATCACCAGATTCCCCTACATGAGCCAGATCAGGAGAAAACGACGTCCATCACTCCCCGAGGAATCTACTGTTACACCGTAATGCCCTTTGGGTTGAAGAATGCCGGGGCAACTTACCAATGATTGATGAACAAGATTTTCAAAGACCAGCTCAACGACACGATGGAGGTGTATATTGATGACATGTTGGTCAAGAGCAAGGAAGAGGCCCACCATCTCGGGACAACATTTGCCATCCTCCGGGAATATGGCCTGAAATTTAACCCCTCGAAATGCGCCTTTGGAGTGAGTTCTGGAAAGTTTTTGGGGTATTTAGTCACTTATCGGGGGATCGAGGCGAACCCCGAGCAGATACAGGCGATTCAGAATGTCCGGTCGCCCAAGACTGTCAAGGACGTTCAGAAATTGGCAGGGATGTTGGTGGCCCTCAACAGGTTTATTTCCAAATCGTCCGATAAATGTAAACCGTTCTTTTCCAAGTTATGGGGGACAGCTAATGGGGTTTGGAATGAGGAGTGTGATCGAGCTCTTGAAGGAATCAAGGAGTACTTGAAACACCCTCCGACTTTGTCTGTTCTAGCAGCAGGGGAGGTGCTAAGCCTTTATTTGTCCGTCTCTCAATACGCCGTTAGTGGAGCATTGGTCAGGGATAGCGAAGGGGCACAGAGACCCGTGTATTTCGTAAGCAAGACCTTGTTTGACGCCAAGACAAGATACTCTCCAATGGAGAAATCGGTATTGGCATTGGTAGTCTCTGTAAGGAAACTCCGACATTACTTCCAGGCTCACACCATAGACGTCCTTACAGACCAACCTCTCAAATCGATCTTGCACAAGGCCGACATGTCCGGAAGGTTTGCCAAATGGGTTGTAGAGCTCAGAGAGTTTGAAATCAGGTACAAGCCTCGAACGTCAATAAAAGGACAAGTCCTGGCGAATTTGTTGCCGAGTTCTCTGCGTCCGAGCCGCCAACACTGGATCAGTCGGAGGACGTGTGGGATCTCCATGTTGATGGGTCCTCGAATGCCCGGGGGGGCAGGGACAGGTATCATACTAGCCAACCCAAAAGGGTTCATCATTGAAAGGGCAGTCAAATTGAAATTCAAGGCATCTAACAACGAAGCTAAGTACGAAGCATTGCTAGTAGGACTGGACGCCGCAAGCTCGATTGGGGTTAGACACCTTCGATTTTTTGTGATTCCCAACCGGTCGTGAACCAGGTTAATGGGGACTTCGAGGTCCAGGATAGCAGGGATGAAGGCATATCATGAGAAGGCAAGATCCAGGATGGAAAAGTTTGAAAAAGTGGATTCCCATATCCCTAGAGATAAAAACTCCCACGCCGACGCCTTAGTGTGTTTGGCCTCGGAGGTATCTCGACGTATACTTATTAAGACCCCGGACAGTCCGAGCATAGATGAAGGAAGGACCGAGCAAATATTGCCAACCATAATGGGGGCACCGTCGAGATGGATGAAGCCGACCATTGCATACCTGGCGGGCAGAGTGCTTCCGGAGGACGTCCGAGAGGCCAGAAAGATTAAGATCAAAGCCCCCCAGATTTCGGATGATGGATGAACAACTATACAGAAAATCATTCTCCGGGCCACTATTGCTATGTGTCCCTGAGAACAAAGTGGAACCACTGTTGTACGAAATCCATGAAGGGGTGTGTGGAAGCCACACGAGTAGAAGGTCTCTTGCGCACCGAACAATGACGCAAAGGTACTGGTGGCCTTACATGCCGAAGGATGCCAAGGGTTATGTGCGAATATGTGACAAATGTCAGATGTTTGCCCCCATTATTCGGCAACCGGCTGGAGACTTGAACTTGCTAACGAGCCCATGGCCCTTCTCACAGTGGGGAATAAATATTGTCGGACCTCTCCCGAGATCCCCACTGGGCAAGAAATTCTTGATAGTGACAACCGATTACTTCACTAAATGGATCGAGGCGGAGCCTTTAAGCTGCATTCAGGATGACGAAGTAAGGAAATTCGTATGTCAAAACATCATCACCCTGTTTGGAATTCCCCGGGCTATCGTCTCTGACAACGGCACTCAATTCAACAGTGACCCATTTCCAGAGTTCTGCTCAGGATATGAAATATGCAATTACTATTCTACGCCTGCCTATCCCTAGTGTAATGGGCAGGCTGAGGTATCCAACAAAACTGTGCTGGCAGGAATCAAGAAGAGACTCGAGGCAACAAAGGGAAGGTGGACCAAGGAGTTACTTAACGTGTTACGGGCATACAGGACCACCCCGAGGACTTCAACGAGAGAAACCCCGGATGCCCTGACATATGGGGTCGATGCGGTAATCCCATTGGAGGTAGGACTTCCAAAAATACGGAGTCGAGCCTTCTAGTTTGGCAATAATGATCAAACCCTCGCTAGGGACCTCAATCTAGCCTAGGAAAGGAGGTCATTGGCATCCATCAAATAGGCGAAGTACCAAGGAGAGTTGTCACGGCAGCACCAGAAGAAAGTTTGATCGAGGGAATTCCAAGTCGGAGATTTGGTACTGCGAAAAGTGGTAGGAAATACGCGTGAGCCAACTGATGGAAAACTTGGTCCCAATTGGGTGGGCCTTTACAAGGTGATCTCCGTGGGGGGCACTGACGCATATCGTTTGCAAAATATGAATGGTGACGATGTAATTCGACCATGGAATGTATCAAATTTAAAAAAATAGTATTACTAAATTAGGTTTTCAGTCTTCATGGTGCTACAAACACGAGTCAAGCGCTTGGTCGTTGGGGGCACGGCCTCGAGGGGTGTAAGACTCCTCCCTTGGAGCAACGCTCTCGAAGTAAACATGAGCCAAACGCTTGGTCGTTGGGGGCACGACCCCAAGGGGTGTAAGACTCCACCCTTGGAGCAACACTCTCGAAGTAAACATGAGCCAAGCGCTCGGTTGTTGGGGGCACGGCCCCGAGGGGTGTAATACTCCACCCTTGGAACAACGATCTTGAAGTAAACACGAGTCAAACGCTCAGTTATTGGGGGCATGGCCCCGAGGGGTGTAAAGGATATGACCCCGAAGTGTCCTAAAACCCAACAACGAGTTCAGCGTGGCTGTTTCCTTGAAATACGATCAACATAGAAAAGCATATTGATTGAAAATCGGAGTTCATTATAAAAAAAGGGGCTTTACGTCCCCAGGCATACAAACTAACAAAACTCAGTACAAAGCTACAAAGCTGCAAAAATGTGGGACCAGCTGCTGAGACCCTCGGCTCATTCATTCATCTCCGGCTCCTTCCCCACCGAGGCCCCCTCGCCGGCTCTATAACCCATCTCCAGCCCCCGACATCTCGTCCTGCTCAGTGTCATGCACTCCACTAAGGATGGGGGCAGAGAGGACATATCATTTGTTGGCTCGGCCGATGGCAACGACAGAAGGGCAAGAGAAGGCTAATCAGATCCGTCGCTGAGTGTGATGAGTTCACCGCTGCCTTCAGCACCGACCGGCCCCTCAACCTCGGTGGGGGCACTGAGGTTAGGGCGGACTTGTTCATCCAAGGCTTCATCATTGGCCTCGCTTCGGGAGCTATGCCTGACAAACAACTCCGAGCCAACCTCGACGTGGAAGGCATGAAGGGCGGCATCCCAACCCTCTTTGAAAGCCTTTTTTTTGGCTTCCTTAAAAGGGAGAATCATTTGGTCTTGAGTGGCCGATCACACTCTCAGACACTCCGATTGTAGCTTCTCCTGCTCCCCCACTTTTTCTGCTGTCAAAGAGTCCATTTTGGCAGTAAGAGCGCCGATTACAGACTAAGACTCTTGCAGCTTGGACTCTGAGGAGGACACTCGCAGCTCATACTCCTCGACCTTTTTCATCGTTGCAGCTTCGCCCGCCTTGGCCTCGTTCAGCTCGGCATGAATGGCGTCTCACTGGCGGATGAGCTTGTTAATGTGTTTGGTCTAATCGCCGAGGGTCCTCTCGACCTTCAAAATGTGATCGTCCTTGGCGGCCGCGGCTCGTTCGGCGTTCTTCGCCTCTTGGTCGTATTCCCAAAAGCGTTCAATGATGGCTTCCACCAACTAGCTAGCCTGGAAGAGGAGGAATATTAGTAAAAGACCAAAAGAAAACAATAGCTACTCGGGGAGGCGATGAACTTACCACCAAGTTGTTTTGGATGGTGCTCATCAA
The DNA here is from genome assembly GCA_963454935.2 of Ilex paraguariensis. NCBI lineage: Eukaryota > Viridiplantae > Streptophyta > Magnoliopsida > Aquifoliales > Aquifoliaceae > Ilex > Ilex paraguariensis. Next base: position 5,387 of record CAUOFW020002852.1, read on the forward strand.
GAGCCGATTATCCGAGTAACCTTTGTACACGGCCATGTCGGCCTCGAACTGAAGCGTCCCTGCGACGACAAAGGCCACTTCGGGAGATTGAAGGATTGAGTCGGCTTCTAAAACAGGGTGGTTGCTTCTGGTCTCGACCCAACCAACCCACTCCCCCGAGACAGAGGGCCCCGGGGCCGCGACATCATGCCACTACTTTACGTGGTGCTCTTCATGTTGTTCGGTGTCCCGGGCACGCCTGTCCCCCAGCCGGGCTACTGGAGTTTGAACTTGAGATTGGGCCCTCTGCCTGATCGCCACGACCAAATCCTTGGGTTGCGCACGCGACAGCGGCAGTTGCGTCTAAGGAGGACAAGGTTGAGGAATGATGGGGGCAGGGTTGGAAGGCCCGACCAAGCCTGTTAGCCTGGCTCTCCTTGCCGAGGCGACGGTCTCCATGGTTGCTGCGGTGATGGGTGGTGGATTAAATATGTCGGCTGTAGGAGACTCGATAGCGTTAAGCGAAGACTCCTCTTTTGAACCACCCTCGGATTCTTCCTGTCCGACGAGGAGTGACCTTCCCAAACGGAAGGGTTGAAAGGAAGAGGGATTTGGGAGAATCGGCTGTAGGTTGGCGTATAGCCGAGGAGGGTATGCGCCGCTCGTTCAACCGGGTCCGAGGACCAGACCTTTAATAGATCGACGAACCGGACTTGAGACCTCAGTAGTTGAGCAGCGTCCCGGCAATATCCTTCTGCGAAAACAGAGCAAAAATCAGTATGTCCCTCGGACCTAAAAGATGTAAATCGGGAAGTCGGAACGAAAACACACCTTTATCCCTCGGCACTTTGGGGCAGTACAATCCGTCATACTCGGGCCCGGTCCCTTTCTCCCAACTGTCGCTGAGCATGATCAGATCGTCCACGTACCCCTTGTCTGAGTCAGGCATGTAGGTTACCAGATACATCGAGAGATCTCGGGCTTGGAGGTAATATCGTCCCCCGACAACTAGCCTTAGGTCATAGCAGAACAAAATTTCGTCTACCCCCAAGTTAGTCCCAAGTCGAGTGTTTAAGGCGACTACGCCCATCACAATCCTAAAGAAGTTAACCCTGCATTGAAGGGGAAAGAGATTCAATTGCATCAGGACTCCCAACAACAGGGGATGGAGGGGGAAGGTCAACCCTCCTTCCATGATAGCCTTTGTCCAGAAAGGCATCATATCCTCACTTCCCATGTCCCTTCTATGGTGAGTAGGATTGAAGGGGAAGGTGAGGACAAGCTTGCAAATATGGTACCTGACCCTAAAGGTGTGGATGTTCTCGTCTGTAACTTGGGTTCTCCTCATTTTGCGGGTATTACTGGCCCTAACAGACGTTTTCTCCCCAGTTCTACTAGTTCTGGTCATCGGTCGGAGCTAAGAGGGCAAAATAAAGAAGAAACGAAAAAAGAAAAAACTCAAGTGGAAGTATTTATAGGAGGTTGGTCTTCGGAGAGAGCTCGGAGGACCAGAGAAACTCGGAGGACAGGAGAGCACTCGGGGTCTGATTGCTGAGGAGAGATGAAAGATGCAAAAGTTCTAAGAAAGCAGAGAAACTCCCTATTTATAGTGCCGAGCAAGGAGTGAGAATTGAGGAGTTGGCTCATCATTAGGGCATTTGAAAAAGGTGGCACCAGACGTGCAAGTAACCATCGCCATTAATGAAGCATGGTGATAAAGCCCCAATACCATCACTCCATTTATCGAACGCAGCGTAAGGGATTGCAGCTGGGGGGCAGTTGACGGGACTCTTGTATGGATCCTCAACCCCAAGGGTGACACGTGGCCCAATAAAGTCATTAGGATGTCTGGAAGATGCCGAGGGGGTGAGCCGAGGCGTGGCAACACAAAGCGGCTAAGGACAACAGCTGGTATAATAATCAAAGTGATATGAATTCACATTTATGGTGAAATGAGTGATAGTGACAAGACAAATAAATGTGACCCTGCCGTTAATTGTTCTTTACAAGTCTATGACTACTGTCATGATGGTTGAAGCATTAATAACTGATGCGCCGAGACAACGTGATTGGTTCTCCTGAGTTCCCTGATCCGTCGAGTATTCCGTGCTCTGTCGGTGTCAGACGCCAACCTCTTGGATTGGGATGCTCGGCTCGTAGTATAAATGCTCGGCTTGTGGCCGAGCACTTACACCATTCCCCTAACATTCAATTGGAGGAGGCGTAAAGGGGAAGCATTCACAACACGAGGGATAGTGTGTCAGATGTGGGATGTCCAGATGGGACTGAAGATCTAGAGCAATCATTGCTAATTCAGGTATAAATATCTTTCAGAAAAATGGACAAAGGTACGCAAAATCAAACCAAAGTACGTCTACTAAGAAATAGCTCTTCGATCTTACTAACTTAAGCTTCGGAGGGGATCCGTCGGGCTCACGCTTGGCCCCCTTTCTTCTAACCCTGTCTTTGCAGGTTCGCTAATCAAGGGATCACTACCTTACAAGATTGCAGGAATCATCCCGTGCACTAACTCAATGTAAGTTAGTTTCAACAATAATCCAAAAACAATACTACATATTGTAGTATTCGATAAATTCAGGACACGTGTCCATACTATAAAGGGACAAATGGTAAGAGTTAACAACATACATGGCAGTGGGGCCTGACAAGAACTAGTTGGACTGGTATAAATAATAATACAAGGTGTGATAACCCTTAGGCTTGACATTCAATGCGATGCCTTAGGCACTACGCCCTTTGGCGCGATGCCCCAGGCGCAACAGGGCGAAACACATCCCCATCGTATTGGAACTGACCAAATGAATCTTTTACCAAGGATGGACAAGAGTGGAACCACAAAAGTTTGGAGGTAACCTCATACTCGCCTCCCCCACTACAGGAGTGGTATCCTCAACTTATTGGACATTATTGCTCAACTTGACCACTAGACTAAAAGGAGGGATCTCCACCTAGGGACAAGTTAGTATGATTATCGACCTTGGCCTAGGATAGGGTTTTGAAAGTTTAGTCTACTCGAGTAGGTCTCCCAATGTATGGATCACTGTTCACTAGGATGTGCTTGATTAGGATCCAAAAGGACCCCTAAAGTAGCTGAGATTATTGGTCTGGATCAACATATGGGATAATAGGAGATATGAATTGGTGGCTAAAGAACCGAAACTATTTGAGTTTCCTCTATTAGGCACTTCAACAAATGTCTCAATAAAGGGTTTAAAAAGGGAAGGGAGGACTCCGAAAAAAAGTGCACTTGGGACATCGCGTACATGATCCTCTTGAGGTCATGGTCCATTGGTGACTAGTCGCTATCATTAACCTTGGGAGCCCCCTTTCACCTCGACTGTCGCACCCTCCCCAAACCCATGTCCAAATTGCGTTTGGAAAAACGCCACATCTGTCTAGTTAACATTGGGACACGTAACTAGCAGTTAGGTGGCCACTAGTATCACTATGATCAAGGCAGTTGTGAGTTAGCATGAGTGTTAGGGGTCGCAGTAGGTAGCCCTTCGGGCAATTCGACCTGTCCAAACATTACACTATAAACATTCACATTACTTGTCCACAGAGGATGATGAAATTTTTACTTGGTTGGTAAGAGCATTTTACTCCACCTACCCTCTGTCAAATGGATTGGTCCATTTGTTAACAGGTTGTTCGGGTTCTTTTTATTCCATTCGCTTATCCTACTCATCTCTTTCGATTATCCTTAGCATAAACATGTATGTCAACCTTTTTTAACTCCTCCCTCCTCCCAAAAAAATACTTTTATTTCTTATTTTTGTTTTTTTTCTTTGTTCTTATTAAATTGACTAGTTGAGTCCTAATATTTATTGGTATATGCAATTGATCCAAATAGTTATGATAGATTATGTTAATAAATTAAGTTCTAACAACATTATTGTATGAGCAATGTTATACCCTTTTGGATTAAGGTATGAAAAATTTATCTTTTATAAATACCCTAGTTTTAGAGTCGATAGTTTGTTCTGTACTTGACTGGACTAGAAATGAGATTAGTTAAAATGTATATAAACTGGTCCACACACCCCTGAATATTGAACCAAAAAAAGTATGAACAATGTTATAGAAACCTAATTTAATGCAGTTCCTATATTAGATAGACCATACTTCTAATCTAAAGATTGTATTAAATTAATTCTTCAAATTATATTCAAATAACATTTTTCTTATTATATTGCGATCTAATCGGTGGGGGTGAAATGGATCTCATTAAACACCGAGGTCCAATATAATATTAGTAACAACAGCTAAATGGGGCTCCAAATTAAGTCTAAGATTGGTCATCAGAGTCTGTGCGATGACCCGCCTATATTTTAGAAGTTTGGTTTGGATACACGTTCAATAATACCAATTGCATCCATCTTCTAAATTTGTATCGGATTAGAATCAAAATTCGAGTAATTGACATAATTAATTTTGATTTGACTTTGAGATTGTGAATGGATAAAGAATTTGGATTTGAATTTGAGCTTCGACGTGCATAAATATTTTTGACGAATTAATTAAAATATGTGATCTCATATTTTAGAGTTGAATCTAAATCTACAACATTAGTAACAACAGCTAAATGGGGCTCCAAATTAAGTCTAAGATTGGTCATCAGAGTCTGTGCGATGACCCGCCTATATTTTAGAAGTTTGGTTTGGATACACGTTCAATAATACCAATTGCATCCATCTTCTAAATTTGTATCGGATTAGAATCAAAATTCGAGTAATTGACATAATTAATTTTGATTTGACTTTGAGATTGTGAATGGATAAAGAATTTGGATTTGAATTTGAGCTTCGACGTGCATAAATATTTTTGACGAATTAATTAAAATATGTGATCTCATATTTTAGAGTTGAATCTAAATCTACAACTATGATTGTAAAATATTAAATATTTTTTTCATATTATAAATAAAATAAAATAGAAGGGTTATACCATAAAGCATAATAATGGGTTATATTGCTTTGACTCAACAATGAATATTGTAATTTACATTTTAACTTTTAAACACAATAAATCTATTTATTTATCTTTAACATTTTAATTATAATAAATATTTCAATCACACTTATCTTCTAATTATAATAAATACAGTAAATATTTGAATGAAGATTAAAAAAAGACATGCTTTAGATGAGACATGGGTTAAAAACAAATTAAATTTGTTTTGCACTCAATCCAGTTTGATTCAATCTCATAACCAATTCAATCCATCAATTTATCACATCTAGATGAGAGTATTCTTTTTTCTTTTTATTTTTTGCTACAAGTTGTCTAAGTTTACGTTGACTATTTTCTCAAACTTTTGTATCAATTACCGTAACTCGAGCTCGATGAAGAGTATGACCCAAGGTTGGCTTAATCACAATCACTTGACCACCTTAGATGAAAGTGATAGAGTGTATGTGTTAAAATTATAAGATAATTGAATAAAATCGATTAAAATCTATATTAATAAAATAGAGTCTTCTAGTTGAACTGTTTACGCTTCTCAATTAGAAAAATATAACAATAGCATAGATCGTTTCGATCCAACGATTAATATCTTTTAACCTTTTAGTTACAATAACTTATTTAAATTTAAATTTTTAACTTTTTAAATATGATAATTCATTTAAATTTTATCTTTTAATTATAATAACTTACTTAAATTTTAATTTTTAATTTTTTAATCATAATAACTCAACTCATAAATTAAAAAAAAATGTGTTTTACACGGACACAACTAGTCGAACTACAATCTGCAAATTCAGTTCATAAAAACAAACCCGTTGGAGGATATTCGGGTCAAAGTCGGTCCGAATGTCAACTCCGGACCCACCTAATAATGTTGTAAACACCATCGCCACCGACTGTCCCCGTGAATAAAACTTGCTCCTCACCCTCATCCATCGCTGCAAAACCCTCAGTTGCAGAAAATTTCTCCTTTGCTTGAAAAAAATTCCCTTTTTGCGTTCTGGGTGTTTTTAAGATTTAGGAATGGAAGGCTCGAATTCGATAGGGGCAGTAGTGCAAGGTGGCAGCACCAATGAAAACGACGGGATCGAGTGGGAGATGAGGCCAGGTGGCATGCTTGTTCAGAAGAGAGACGATGGTTATGATCATGGTGGTGGTGGGCATTCAATTAAGATTAAGGTCTCTCATGGGTCGAACCAGCACGACCTCACTGTTCCCTTCCAGTCTACCTTTGGTAAATTTCTTCTTTCTTCTGAAAATTTTCTATCTTTTTGTTTCCCAGATTGTTGGTTTTGAGTAAATGAAACAGAATTGAAGGAAAGACAACGCCTGAATGGGAGACCGTTAGTTTTTATACTTTCATAAAAACAAACAGGGTTTTTGTCATTTATCAAAGAACACCAAAAAAAACACAGCTTTTCACGTAGTGGGTACTTAAAGATTCGGAGTAGTTGTGGTAATTTTGTGAGTATCTGCCCCATTACTTTGTTCTGGTATCTCTCATTCTCACTAAATTTTCTCTCTTTTATTGTTGTTAATTTGTACATCTGTGCAACTACCTTTATGTTCAAAGTATACTCTCATGTACTATACTCAGGAACAAACTTAACCCTAGAGGTTTTTATGTTTTATATATGCACTAGCAATCACCCATGTCTAATGGAACATTGATCATATAATATTTATGTTTTAAATAATATATATATTTTTTTATTTTTTAAATTAAGGAAGAGAAGTAGTTGTGTTCGGCAGAATGTTGGTTGAGTTGTTTGACATTGGGGTTGTCCAGAGAAGAAAATATTTTATGAGCGTGAAAAAAAATTGAGATGAATTTTGTATAATTGAATCAAAGTTAGATAAAAATTGAATCAATTTTAACCGTTGTTGTACTTTTATAAGTTTAGGATTCAATTTCCTATTAGATAGATTTGACAGTTCTTAGATCAACACCTCACCCCAACAGAAAAACATAAGCCAAATTAGGAAAAAAAATGGTTGTTGACTTTGAGATTTGAATCAATTTGAGTTTATGGGTGTTGTAACCACTGTGTTTGTTTTTGTAACCTTGGTCATCTGTGAGATTGATGAGTATATGCCTTCACCTTTCAATTATTTGTAGTGGAATTTGTGTATTTTCATGTGTCTCATGTGAGGTTATGACCTCTGAAATTGTTTGGGTCATTTCATCTTCAATTTTTACATTTGATATATAATTTTCAGATGTTCTGTAATACATGCAAATTTTTTCTTTGTGGGCTCTTAATGTCAATATTGATGTATATTTATTCTGCTGGTATGGAAGCATTTTTGTTTGGTTTGGGTTGGGGGGGGGGGGGGGTGTGTGTGTGTGTTGTGCTCAAAGTAGTGTGTGAAACAAGAAATTTGTGATTTTGCTAGTGTGTGGGAGTAGGAAATAGGATTCATTGCCCTGATTTCTTTATCCAAAATTGAATTATTTGAACTTATTTCTCAACCCATGCACTTTTCTGAATGCACTACTGTAACCTACTTATTTTTTTTTTACTTTGTACTTTTTAGGTTAAAATTGTGTTTCTTCAATGTGAGTTTGAGCCAAACACAATTTCTCTAAAATGCATGAGTTTGGGAATCAAGTTCAAAACCACCCGGTTTTGGACGAAAAGATGAAAACCACACTTATCAGGGCAATAGCTCTAATACATCCCTCTGTTAAACACATTGTTCCATGTGACATACTTATTGATGTTGAAATTGAAAATGCACATGTTATTGGGACCGAGTCAATCGTAACTAACTATAAAATGTGTTCTAAAAACATTGAAGTACATCATTATTTCGGCAAGGTGTTTTGGATTTTCTGTGCTTATTGAATTGTATGCTACTATTAATGCAGGAGATCTGAAAAGAGCTATTTCCCAAGAAACTGGTTTGGAGCCAGAAGAGCAAAAACTGTTGTTCAGAGGAATGGAAAAAGAGGATCAGGAATATTTGCACTTGGCAGGCCTGAAGGACAATTCAAAGGTACTACTCATGGAGGATTCAGTGAGCAAAGAAAGGAAGCCTGAAGTGGTAAAGGCTAGGAGTGAGTTATCAAGAGGTGATGCAGCTGTTGCTGAAGTCAGATCCGAGGTGGATAAACTCTCAGAACAGGTAAATCCTTTTTTAATGTTTTCATTGTGTACCCTATTAGCTTTGAGACTTAATTTATTTTATGTAGATTTCTGCTTTGGAAGCTGTTGTATGCGATGGGACGAAGGTCGCGGAGCATGATATTATTTACATAACGGAGATGCTCATGAAACAGCTGCTGAAATTGGACAGCATTGAGGCTGAAGGAGAAGGAAAAGTGCAGCGAAAGATGGAGGTTAGTATGTAACGCCGTTAAGGTAACTGTTTTGATCATGTATGTTGCAATCATCTTTTGTTAATTGCCGCTATGGATAACACTCGGAAAAAAATGTTTACATTGGGATGAGAATTTTCTTTACATCAATGTCTAATTGATGCTGGTGAATTATGCATTTTATCTATTCTGTTGTTATATCCGCTACCACACAATAGTGGCGAGAGACAGTTGACTTGACTGGTGAAGACAAGAATAATGTGTTCACAGAGAGATCTAGTCACTTAATAGATCTGAAATTATTTATACTACAAAATAAAACTGCAATAATTAACTTATAACTATATGTTCAGGTACGTCGGGTACAGAGCTTTGTGGACACAATGGATTCACTTAAGGCAAAAAATTCTGAACCCATTGGCAACAGCTCCAATGCTGTGTCGGTGACAACCCAGTGGGAAACATTTGAAACTGGTGTTGGAAGTCTTAATGCCCCTGCCCCAATGCCATCTCCTACAAAAGTCACCCAGGAATGGGAACAGTTTGATTAGCTAATATCTGTTAACTGCTTTTGGAGTGTACAAACTCATGATACATAGAATATATGGTGCTGGGAACACACGATGGTTCCAATATTTATTTTCTTGTTGCAGTCCTTGTGACTGATAGGGAAATTACATTTAGTTTAAGCAACGATTTTTTTCTTTTTCATATGAATCTGCTTCAACCTGATTGAACCAATCAATTGTATTGAGTAGTGCTTGGATTGCCTTTCGTGTGTTTTATATTGAGAATGTATGGTAAATTTCTTTGAACATAGCCTCTACACGATTTGCATTCCATTCTTTTTAGATATTTCCCTTTCTCCTTGACCAGCAAGAGCATAGGCTGCTTCTCCATGAGCTGCGTCATCTCCAATCTTTAGCTCTTCCTCAGATATTCAAAGGGGATACAACCCTGATGACGACAAGAATAATGGATGTTGCCCTTCCAACCTCGTATAAAACTAGTACCTTCGAATTGCTTCAGAAACTGGACTCTGCCTTTTTCGCCATAGAAGGCACCTTGGGGGTCGGGACTGGGAGAGAAACATGATACAGAGGGTTGGAGGAGCAGAGTCCTCTAACCTTGAGCAGTAATAGAAACTTCCAAGGAATAGTTCCTGAAGCTATATCCATTACAAGTGCTGCCCATACCTGAACAGGACCTGGAGTCCAAGAAACCAGTTGGATTCAGAAATCACCTAACGAGCTCAAAGTTTGGGACAGTTGTGCAGTCAGCAACCATGGTTTTTTCAGACATGTACCATCAATAGCTTGTAGCTGAATTCACTTGGGTTTTGTTCTCTGCATGAGATTCTGCGATCAATTCTCTCCAAAAATCTCAAGTCTGGTTGTAATAACCAAAGTTTCGCTAATGAGAATACGGATCGGGATTTGAGAGTATGTGCAATAGGGGTTTGAATATTGGGAATTTGAAGAATCGATTACTCTGGAATGGTGTGTAGGTGATTTGAGGATGATTAGGATGTTTGATAGGTGTAGGAAGATATCTGGTGAAGAGTGATTAGGATGTTTGATAGGTGTAGGAAGATATCTGGTGAAGAGGGAACAATATAGGAAACATAACTGACAAACTAGGGTTATGGTGTATCCGAGAGTTAGGGGTACAGGACTGTTATTCAAAAATGAAATTGGGGTTGATGTAGAACCCTAAAGATTAAATGGATAATTTTCTTGGGTAGGTTTTAATGTATATTTGATTTTTTTAAAAAAATTAATTAATTTTTGAATTTTGTGAAATTACCAAACTATCCTTGCATGGAAGCCATGTCCAAGTTGTTGCTTGATAGCAGCAGAGCTCTCACCAACCTTCTCCAAGCCTCCAGAATGTTTCTGGACCGCCAGCAGAGGAGAGAGATAAGAGAGAAGCTAGAGAGAGAAAATTAAATTTGGGAATTTTAGATTTGTGGAAGAGGCTACTTTGAACGATTAGAGGTATGATATTAGACTAATTTGAGGGTTAGGAATCTCCTGGTATCATTAGAATTTTATTTCATGTACTACAATTGCTAAAATTTATGTTTTAAATTTTCAGGTTCTAGGTTTTTATGAAATGAGTTTTGAGTTTGAGATCATTTTGATTAAATTAGTTGCCATGACTGTGTTGAGGACAGGTAGATGAGTACTTTGGTGGCGATTTCAAAACTTGCCCCGGTTGGAGGTGGTGGGGTGGTGGTGATGAAGTTTCGACCATGGTGGGTTTTTGATCTCTTTGTTTTGGAGGTTAAGCTTCGAATGGGAGGTTGCACTTAGCTAAAATGGATCTTAGGAATCCATTGGTTACCTTAGAAATAGATTTAGAAGTTGTTAAGATAGTTAAAATGCAAGTTGCAGGTTTGACCATAAACTAAAAACCTTATTTTTGGTTAACTTTGATCGGGTTTTTTTTAGGGGTTTAAGCTTAATTCGAAGCTCGAGAATTATGGGGTTTGTTAGAGTGATGTGTGGTGAGTATTTAGGTTCAAAAATTAGGTGAAAAGGTACACTGAGTAGGGAGAAATAAGAGTGAGAAGTAAGAGGGTTAGGGCTGGTGGAAGGAACCTAGGGTTTTGGTCAAGGTGACGAACGAAGAAGATGAAGGAGGAGGTACATTAGTGCACCCCATCGACGCATGAGGGCACATTCAACTTCTGACCGACCTTTGGTCGGTTCCAAAAGCTCTGTACCATCCGTGCGGAAGTTCTGGTAAAATTTTAACTCGATTCGACGGTCAGATCAAAATGAGGAGTAAAATGACTTTTTGGCTTCCGGAGTCAATTTGTTTGGGGATATTTTTTCCAAATAAATTTTATATTCATTTATAATTAGTTAAATGGATTATGTGGGTTAAATATCATCGAAACATAACACTGTTTAATTTTTGGCTATTTCAAATCAAAATACCGAGCGGGTAGGGTTTCTCAATTCTGGAACTGGCGATGTTTTTCTAACTTAATTTTCAATTATTTCATATGCTATTTATGATGTTTTAGTATGTTTTGAAATATATGATTGAGTGTTTTAAATATTGACTTGGATTCGGATCCGAATTAGGGTTTTTGAGTGCGGTTTGCTCTAATGTTTTGGAAATGATCGTATTTCTTGAATTACTCGTATTGAATGAAACTTTGGGATCCTTTTAAAGGAAATATAAGTGCACACATGTCGAGTACTAAAAGGGTTTACATTCCAGTTTGAGGTCGAAGAGGGTGCTCATTGAGTTTGTAGATATTTGGGTGACTCATTGGTCTTCGGACTTGGATACTAAATGTTGACTAGGGAGCGTATCTTTCTCGGGGTGCAAGTCCCCCAAAAGGTTGGAACGTATGTTCGTATGGACCATTAGTGGTTTATTAGGATGAATTGCCCATCAATATAGCACTGTACTTGAATTTCTATACTTGCTCTTTTTTAGTTTTATTTAACTGTTACGATTTCACATGAAATGATGTTTTTGCTGACATATATGTATCAAATGCTCTTTTGGATTTTGCCCAATCTTGATAAACTATGCTATTTTCAAACTTGTTGGCTTAGAAATTGAGTTATTATACTGAGCTGTTGATGCTCACCTTATATTATTTTCCCATTTTAGATGTGAGAATACTGTGAGATTTGTACATAGTAATCTGCCAAAGTTTCTATATAACTTTTGAAGACGTATTTGAAGTTTGTAATAGAATAAAAGAAAACCTAATGTGTAACGTGTATTTAATGGAATTATAGTTTGTAATAGGAGTAGATGTGTATGTTAGTTATGCATACATTTATACAATAATTTATGGTTTGTATATTGTGGGTTATTTTGCTATGTTACGCTACGACTTTTTATTCTATTATAATGTTTCATGGATTAAAGTAACACCTGTCACATGCTTAGCTGATTCGGGTTGTGACACTGGTAATCATGAACAAAGGCTCAACAACAATAGAGATGGACCGGTACAAAATTCACACATGCTATGTTTAAGACCCACTAAACCTTGGTGGGAATGCCCTAAGCATACACTCAACTCAAACTCAACTCAACTAAATAAAATTGTTCCAAAATTTTTGGGGTCGGTTACATGAATCAAATTCCGTCATTAAGTTTTATCAAGGGTGATATTTTCAGTTAACCATAAGTTATCATATATTTTTTTACTATTTCATTTAAAGTTAATTTTGGTCTCCTTTTACTCTTACGTTTGCTTTCAATAACTATCATATCACACTTTCTCATCGGTGTCGTAGTACGCTATTTATAAATATGTTCAAATTACTTAAGTCGAATTCTCCTTAACTTATCTCTTATTTGTGTTTCCTCTACTTTTTTTTTTGAATATGTTCGTTCTTAATTCTATCTTTTCTACGCTTACCACACATCCATCTTAAGCACATGATGATACAAAATTTTTGACAATTTTGTTTGGAAATTTAGAAGAATTGATGGTTAGTGTTAGCCAGAAATTAAAACAAGAATGTTAAAACAAAAGTATAAAAGTTGAAATTGGAGGCTAACTAATCATATAGTCTCTCTTTCTGGAACCCATAGTCCAAAGTTGGTGGGTATTGTAGATCTCTAGAAGCTTCCTCGACGGTACCATGGTATATGCTGTTTACTATCCCAATGATGAGTCTTGATGAACCTCTTTGTACAGCTGACATTATTTACCAAATGGGTTCTTTCTCTCGGTTTTGAGTTTCCAGATCAATTATAATCGACACGCATTGGAGAACTTTCTATTCTTTGATTTAAATGGTCTAATATTGCTTGGCCACCATTTGATGTCGTTATTACTTAAATCAAGACTTCCATACACGTGCTTGACAGCGTCTCTGGCTCGGGTGTAACTTAAGAGAGTCAATCAAACCAAACTCATTCCAACCTAAAATTTTTAGTATTTGGGAAGAATTTTTTATAATGTTATTTAGACCTAAAATTTAATTTGATTTCTTAACATGATGATGTGGTTTCATTGAAATCATTGGATCAAGAGTAAGTTTTAATGTTTTATGAGTCTCACAATCAATCCAAATGTTATGGTTAATTAGGTCAGTAAATCAAGGTAGATTTTTAGGTTCAAATATCATTGTTCGATTTATATTGACGTAATGTTATTTAGACTTAAAAATTTAATCTTATTTGCTAACATGATGACGTGAATTCATTGAAATTATTGGATGAATAACAAGTTTCAATGTTTAATGGGACCCACAATCAATCCAAATGTCATAATGAAACAGGTCAACAAATAAGATTAAATTTTTAAGTCTAAATAACATTATTTTTTGAATTGAACTTGGGTGAAAAAATCTCGACAAAATCTCAATTTGGGTTGTACTTGAATTGGAGTAGTTTTGTGATTTTGGTATTCAACCAAAATTATTGGAACTCAGATTCAACTTGAATTGAATACAAATTGTAATCTGAGTTGTGTAACTAAACAATTAAACCATTAAGAATCAATCCAGGAATTGAAGCTAAATTCCGACCCGTGTGTAATTATATAAATATTGATATCCCTTCAAGTTGAACTTGGGTTCAAATTAAACTTAAATTGAGGAGGTTTTTATAACTTGAGTTGAGTTTGAATCGACCTCTCAACCATATTCAACTTTAACTACTAAACCATGGTGTGGAGGGTCCTTTTCTTTAACTGATGTGTGATATTGTGTATCATCAATCTTGCACAATCAAAATTTATCTACAATAGCACGTACCTAAAGCTCCTGTGACAATACAAGCAATACTATACATGTATACCTGCACTTGTAGATGATTATGTAGTCTTACAAATTGATGGTTACACCTCTAGCAGCACCATTAACAAACCTAGTTTGCCCTGCATCTTCCCCATAAGATGATGCATGCCAACCATGTTTTGTTGGGTCATATTTCTCTCCATCACCCCAAAGAGCATAGGCTTCCTCTCCATGAACTGCGTCGTCTCCGATCATCAGCTCGTCGTCGGGCATTCTTAGAGGCATGAACAGCTTTATAGCTAAAAGGATAAGCGTCGTTGAGACGATGTTCCAACCAATCACGAACAAGGCTGCAACCAGTTGCTTCAGGAACTGGACACCTCCATTTCCACCATAAAATGCACCTCTTGTGTTTGTCACTGGTAGTATGAGCCTGCAAAGGGTTGGCTCTGCCAAAAGCCCAGTCAATAACCCACCCAACAGACCCGCTACTGCATGTGTGTGAAACACACCTAGGGTATCATCAACCTAATCACACAACAGAAAATTAAATTATGGTTAGGGTCATTTCAGCTCTAACTATACGGAGTAAATTGTAGGATATTCCGAAGTCTCATACCCCTGCATTTTATAATATTCTCCATTTTGGTCTAGACCCACACGATTTTAGAATTTATGGTATCATGAAAGGCCAAAACTCACACTTTACGTGTCCGTACACATACATTTCAGAGATTGTGGGATCTAGATAAATGAAATTCACCCAATTAAGCTCAAAAATCTTGGACCCAGGTTACACATTGCTTACCATTATGATGAAGTACATAAGATTAATCAATTTCACATGTTGTTTATTTATTTCTTGCAAATTTTAAGGACTGTCATTCGTAATACCTCTCATGCTTAGGGGTGTTAATCGAATCGAGTTTTCTGAGCTTGACTATACTCAGGTTTGACTCGTGTTATTTATGGTTTGCTCAAGTTTGTCTTGGGCTCGCCCATTGAGTTCAAAATATTGTTCAAGCTCGGCTCATACTGAAATCGAGCCGAGTTTGAGCAAAAAACAAGTCATTCAAAAAAAATTCAAATCCAGAAATTTCAAATACCCAATAATTTTTTTTTACAAAAATGCACACAAGTATAAAATTTAACACAAACCTGAGCATAAAATACCTCTAAATCACACCAAAGACGTACAAACTTAAATTTATATGTATAATATAAATTTATAAATCAGCTGGCTCGCGAATAGTTCGGGTTAGCCTAAAAATTTATTTAGATTCCGCTCATTTATAATATGAGTGAGCCCAAGCCGCCAGATCGTTTACCAGTCGTAATCCTGCTAGGTTTTCTTTAATTAGAGTTATCTAAAAATCAAAGTTGCCGACAGAACTTTTCAAATTTCTACATTTGATTAATAATGAAAAGGATAGGCATTCATAGTGCGCACTAACCTTACCCCAGAATGAGGTAACCAAATAACTTTCTGTAGTGGTTTCATACCTTCTGTAGCAAACTAGACTTCTTGTGGAGTATCATCATGGAAAACCATGGAATGCTACCAGAAAGCATCCCCATCACTATGGCCGCCCACGATTGCACCACCCCTGCAAAACCATACACTTGCCCAATTCAATTACTACAATGGCTCATAACATGTGTATATAAAAGTTATTTTTCGATATCATATAAAGAATTATAACAAAATAACAGTAAAGTTACAATTCAATTTAGTGATATTATGAAAAATGAAATTGTTTAGAGTTGATCTTAATATTTTAAAACAGATCCTAATATCCAGCATCGGTCCTACTATATATTTTGAGATCGATTCTAACATTTTTTGAGTTATAGCTAATCTTTATTTAGATGTAATTTCGATACAACACCAAAATTGAAGCCTTTTTTTTTGAATCCTTATATGGCATATGTGGAGGGATTTATCTCCAACCTATACTATCTATCCGGGCAAAGGCCAATCCACAAGAGAACCCAAAACGGGAGCAGGCCCCCTTCTACCTTGGCTCTCTTGGTTTAACTGTCAGGTGTGTGAGACTAAATTCCTCTTCTCTTCGATTTGGTCAAAAAACATATTATCCATGCCGAGAATGGCTTGGCCCAAAAAAATTGTCAAAATTCGAAGATGTCTTCGTCCCTATTATCCTAGATTCGTTTTTCAAAGTTGGTAATTCCATTACATAAATGTCTTCATATTTTTCTGAAATCCTACATAACACCATCATGTGTTAGTTCCAGTTATTTTTCTGAAGTCCTATATACCTGCGCCGGGAGTAATGCAAACAAGGCCCGTCATCATCCCCTGAACAGCTCCGATGACCGATGGTTTTCCGAAGAACACTACATCAAGTGATGTCCAAACAAGAAGGCTTGTGGCTGCACATATATTCGTGTTTAGTACAGCTATTGAAGCATCAATGTTCGCTGCATAAGGTGCCCCACCATTGAAACCTGACCACCCCATCCACAGTAGTCCAGCTCCAGCAAGCATCAGCAAGATATTGTTCGGAGGAAACCTTTCCCTATCACTCCTCAATCTTGGTCCAACCTGCACCGGGAAATTCACCGAGTTTAACAACGTGATAAGTGTGTTGATTTGTACATGAAATCGAAATGAAATGTTCTTTAAACTGGATTTAGAGAACTGCGTTTATTTCATCAGTAATGGATCTTAACATCGCAGTAAGTTCACTATCAATTCAAATGTCAATAATACAAAACCCAAACCTGAGCTGTTCATAATTATGTATAAATCGTATTTAACTGGTTTGTGTCTTGTTTAGCTAATTGTATTAATTAACCCGTTTATTTGATGAATCTAATGAATTCGCCTATTTATATTCACTAACAGAAGACTCAATTCCGTTTCTGAATTACTAGTCGTGTCTAAATCTAGTTGTTAAACCTGTCTAAATTAGGTCTGTCTCTCATAAATACTCTAATTTTGTCGTGAATGACCTGATTTTGACCAAATTTAAAAAAAAATTAGTCAAAATACAGATAATCCAGACACCTTAACTGTTGAACTAAAAAAAAGGACATTATGTTTATGAAAAGGATTTTATTTGCATATAATAGTATTGCATAGTGTACTACCCAGTAGGCTGCGGTGAAACCAGCAATTCCGGAAGAGAGGTGGATGACATAACCGCCGGAATAATCAATGACACCCCAGTGGAAGAGAAACCCACCACCCCAGAGACTGAAAGCACCAACAGTGTATGAAAAAATGAGCCAAAGAGGGACAAAAGCCATCCAGGCCCTGATATTCATTCGTCCAAGTACCGAACCAGCAAGTAAAATCATGGTAATGGCCGCAAAGTTGAACTGAAAATACACCAGTGAGGCCATTGGGTAGAAAGGCTCGATCATGGCGGTCTCAATCGATCCATTCTCGTAATAATGTGTGCTCTCCGGTACGGCGGCTCGTCGGATGAGGTAATTTTGGCCTAAAGCCGGTGAGCCCTTGCCCCAGAAAGGGAAGAGCTGATCACCGAAGGCCATGCGATAGCATACGAGGACCCAACAGATGAGAACGGCTGCGAAGGCGTAGAGGGCCATGAAAGCAGAGTTGACGGCCCATTTCTTCTTGACGATGCTGGCGTAAAGGATGACGAGGCCTGGCATGCTCTGGAGACCGACGAGAGTCGATGCTGTGATCTGCCATGCGTTGTCACCTTTGTTTAGCCATGAGGGGACTGCCGGAAGGTGCTCTTGGTATGCCCCGGGGGTGGCCATGACTTGTTCTTGTTACACGTTTAGTCTCTCTCTCTCTCTCTCTCTCTCTCTCTCTCGCCAAGCTTTCTACTGGGTAGCTGTGTATAGAAAAAGGTGAGGAAGAATGGTGAAGTCGTCGTTGGTCGTTGTTGGCTGGGCATTTCATGCGGAATTTTTGATCACTAATAGTCAATTGTTGGACTTTGGAGGAATGTACAAGGACAGGAAGGTTCGTTTGAAATTTATAACCGGTTTGAGGCTGGTTGGGTTAGAGTTCATGAATTTGTTTTAGAAGATTTTTTCTTTTCCCAACTATCAGGTCTCGGGTTTGTTTATCGAAACTTCAACTAATCCTCTTTTTGTTTTAATGAAAGATAGACATTTATGCTGAGCTTAAGGTATTCATAAATGTAAATTTTTATAATTTAATCCTAAAAAATTATCAAGATTTAAAATTAAAACATCTAGATTCATATTTTATCACCCTTATTACCTTAGAATTGAGTTAGAACATTGAAGGATAAGTTGTCACCTCAAACCTTGCATTGAGAAATTTGCTTCAAGAAGTTGTGTTCGTGCAACATGTGGCCACTCGAGCGTATTTTTTTGACGGTTTAACCTAAGACTAATGCTACATAGGATCTAATTATGTATCTTATTTTTTTGAACACTATCATATATTATTATTTAATATAGCTATTGAATTAGTTGTGAGTTTTAATGTGATGTGAGATCTACTTTCAATTCAATATTTGCATTGAATTAGATTATCAAATTAAATTCAAATAACATTTTATTTAACATACTTTGAAATATTCATCGTTTAGGTAGAGATTTTACTAATTGGTTGTGTTTAAATAAAAATTTTCAAATCGATTTAGTTTGAAAATTAATCGGATTGGAGCCTCTACTTCTTGTGGCATTTTATGCTCTATTTGGTATGATGAAAAAATAAAATGATAAAAAGTTAAAAAGAAAGAAAGTTTGAAAAATAAATAAAATATCATGTTTGGTAAAAAAAGAAAATATGAAAGATGAAAAAATGGATAGATTAACTTTACTTTCAACCCACTAAAAATCAATCCCTCCAAAACGTAAGAAAAGTAGATGGAAAGTTAATTATTTTTGTTGAGATATATTTTATTTGTCTATATATCTTTTGATATATACATATATTATATATACATTAATTTTCATATATAAATACAATGATATATATATACATTTTTTTTATTTTTTAAAAAAAATTTATAAATAAAAAGTAAAAAAATAAAAAAAAATTTATGACGATTACACGACTCGAACTCAGCACGAATTTTATAACACGAACTTGAAAATGATTTGACACGCGAATAAGAAATATAAAAGGCTTATATTCAGTTCAATCAGTCAAATTAAAAAATGACACCATCAACCTATTTTTTTAAAAATAAACACTTTCTCTATTTTTTCATTTGTATAGTAACACAAAATTAACACGAAACTAACATGTTTAACTAGTATTATAAACATAAAATATTAACTATTTGTAACTATTTATTAAACATTGACATAATTATTATATAAAAAAAATATTTTTACTTATTATTGTTATATTTATTTAAGTTAATTTTTAGTTTAAAGAAAAAATATTAAAATGAATTCAATTAAGTGAAAGTAAATTATTAGCGTTAAATTTTTTATTCAAAGTTTATGTGGATCAACACAAATACGAACAGGAACATAACACAAAAATAAACAGGTCAACTTACAACTCGACACGACACAAAATGAGTTTAGTTATGTTAGACTAATATTCGATACAAACCCGTAATGACTCAACACGAATCTGACACGATACGACTCGATGGTTATCCCTAATCTTAGTCAGCACAAAAAAAAATATTTAGTTATTTTTATTTTCTATTCATCCAACCAAACATAAAGGAAAAATAGTGTATCATTCCTATTTTCTTTCCTTGAATCATAGAAAATGTATCAATCATACTTTTCATTTTTCCTATTTTTCATCATTCCTACCAAACGGAGCATTAGATTCAAACCAAGGTAAAATCAAATCAGCTTAAATTTTAACTCGAATTATCTAACCAAAATCAAATTCAACTTTAACCCAATTTGTGTAACTCGAAAATTAAACTTGATTCAATCCGAATTAAACTCAAATGTCAATCAAAATTTTATAATTCAAATTCATGCAAAACTAGAAATCTGGGCCGGGTTGGATGTTTTTTGATTTGAATTGAGATTAGATTAACCTCTTAATCCATCCAACCTATCGCATTACACCTCCTAAACGGTGTGTTGGTTTAACGGTATCTTTACACCGCTGGGATGAATGAGGTCCCTAGTTCGAATCCTTGTTAAGTATTTTGATTCTATATATTTTAGTAAAAAAAAAAAAAAATTTATACTCAAGATGTCTGAATTTACAATAGAGTCGGCTCTATCACAAGGCCAACAAAGTTTAGGTTTTAGGCCCATTTTTCAAGAAGGCCCAAATTTTTTTGGTGCATAATTAGTCCAAATTAAATTGTGAAAATTGAGACTGAATCCTCCAAAATGGACTTATAATGATTTGAGTCTGTTAAAAAAATTTATTTGGTGAAAAGTCTGATTTTTATCTTATTAATAAGTACTTAAGTCCATTATTTTTTTAAATTTCAAAAATATCATTAACAGTTTGTTCAATTATAGAAACCTTAAAAATCGTAAAATTAGCTTTAAATTAATTTCTTAAATTAGAAATTATTATTTCTTAATTCACTCATAAATTAAAATTAAAAATTATATTCTCTCCTCTCTCTCTTGTTAGAAAAAGATCATCACTCAATTCAACAACTCTTTCTCCTTAGTTATTATTTTTTAGCGTCAAAATCTGTAAGGCTTGAAATATCATCAACAATTATCATATCTTCTAACGTGTTATGGTTATTATGAACTTATATGTAGTTGGTTTTCAAGAAAAAAAAAAAAGTTGAAAAACTTGCTCAATGTGTTATTAGTTTGATCCCCACTTTTATTTTTTATTTTTTTGATAAATAATCCCCCAAATTTTTCATTGTTTTATATTATTATGTTTTTTGTTGACCATGTTACTATTTTTCTAATTGATCATATTCCTATTTTTTTTTCATGTCACTACTTTTTATTGAGCATGTTATTACTTTTTCAATGTTACTTTTTTAGATGCCGAAGAGTTGGAGGCTTCTTCATCTGATTTTGTGTTTGAATGCTACTATTTTTATTTTCAATTTTGTTCAATGTTTCATATTGCTATTTTTTTTGTTGTTACTGTTTTTTTTAAGCATGTTACTATTTCTGTTAAGTATGTTATTTTTTTTATTGAACATGTTACTATTGTTATTTTTTTTAAAATATTAATATTGAATGTTACTATTTTTTTGTGTTTAAATGATACTATTTTTTTGTATTTAAATGATAATTTTTTTTTTGTATTTGAATGTTATTATTTTTTATTTTTTATGTTACTATATATATATATGAGAGAGATATAGTCCTAACCTATATATGGATATATATGGATATGAGAGAGAAATTTTTTTAAAGTTAGTAAAACTCTTAAAAATTTAATAAATTTTAATTTTTAGTTTTATTTCACTTCCAAAGAAAATGGATAGTCTGGTAAAATTGATAAAAAACGAACTTCATAACAAATAAGTTTTCTTATCGGATTTCGGTTTAAATAAGTCTATTTAAGGAGACTAGTCTCCAAATTTTTCAGTTAAATTTTTTAAATCTTTAAGTTTTTAGGCCTTAAAAAAGTCATATGAAAATTTAAACTCAATCAAAAATAAATTTGAGTGGTTTGAGCTCATGAACCCAACCTATAATATTAAATATATACTAAAATATTTTTTTTTGAAAAAAAAATAGAAAAAATCTAAGGGTTAAAAAAATAATTTAAATAGCCAACTAAAACATACCATTCATTTGTAACCATTCTCTTTAGTAAATTAAGGCCCTCCTTCTCACTCACTCTCTAGTAAATATAAATTCTTTTTTTTTTTTATGTATTACGATTTTTTTTATTTCTATTACAAAAAGTAAACCAAAATATTTTTTTATTAAACTATAAAAATTAAAATCTGTAGATTATGATTGTTTAAAATGAAAATTAATAAAATCTTTCCTCATATTGATTATCACAACAAAGATTAGACTACTTTTAATCTTAAAAAATAATTTTTAAATAAAAAATTATTAATATTAAAAATTAAAAGTCTCATTTGTAATAGTTGTTTTAAGCTTCAAACAATCTTGAGCCGCTCATAGTTTACTGCTCGTCTTTATTATCACTTCAACTACCCTAGGGATTAGTCGGGACCTCTTTTTCCATGGGTACATGCCTTTCCATTCCTCTCCAATAATCTTGTAGCGGCATTTTCCAAGAACATTGCGCCTCTGAAGAAATACTAGCTGATTGATTTGCTAATTAATAAGGTTGTCGTATAGTTAAAAAAAAAAGGATTGTATTAATTTATAAGGATTAATTCTGTATAATTGAAAAAATACAAGATTAAATATGAGATAAAATTAATACTTATTATAAGCTAGTATTTTATAAGATACTGAATAAAGGTGAGATAATAGAGTCTTAATTAAATATTGACTAAAAAATTATTAATTTTATTTAATTATTAATATTTTTGTTTATTTTGTGGATAAAATAATAAATTTATAACTTAATACGTTGGAACTAAACTATAATGCCACTTTCTCAAGTAGAATTATAATCGTTTCAATAGTACAGATATAATGTATTATTTAAATAAACATTTTAAATAAGACTATATATATAATAAGAAACATTTTTTGCAACCAAATATAATATATAAGTTATCTATTCTGTTATTGAATATTGCGATGTATGGTAGGAGTAGATACCGAATTTTATCATGCTTCTTCTTCTTTCAGATATTTCTTATTAATGAAATCATTATCGTTTCTTCAAGAAAAAAATACTTCAGGTCACCTATGTTCAAAATATGCATGTATATTCATAAAAAAAAAATAGGGACAACTCCTTCTTTGGTTTTTATTTTTTATTATTTTTTTTATTTTGGGGGCTTTTTTGCTAATGAAAATAAAAATTTAATAGGCGATGCTAATGCTGAAGAAATGTGCATACGACTTAAAAATTGCTTTTATTAATTTTTTTCTTCAATTAATTTAATCTTAGCTTACTTATTA
This sequence comes from Ilex paraguariensis, assembly GCA_963454935.2. NCBI lineage: Eukaryota > Viridiplantae > Streptophyta > Magnoliopsida > Aquifoliales > Aquifoliaceae > Ilex > Ilex paraguariensis. The sequence goes on from CAUOFW020002852.1 coordinate 28,349, forward strand.
TGAATTTAATGGTTCGTTTGGTAGGGTGAAAGAAAAAATAGAATGATAGAAAGTGAGAGTGATACAATTTTTATCCTTTAAGTGATAAATCCTTACTTTTCTCATTTGTGTTTGGTAAAACGGATGAAAAATAGGAAAGATGGATAAGAGTGATACAATTTTCTATCATTTAAGTGATAAATCCTTACTTTTCTTAGTTGTGTTTGGTAAGAGGGATAGAAAGTAGGAAACATTGATTTTTTTTTTTTTGTTTGGTAAGATGGAAAAAGTATTTTTTATTTTTTATTTTATTAAAAGAAATATAAATACATATTTTATCATTATATCTATATATGTAATTGATGTGTATATATATATATCTCTCAAATGATTTATAGACAAATAATATACATTTCAACACAATAATTAATTTTTCATCTATTTTTCCTCCAAATTTTGGAGAGATTGATTTGGTGAATTAGAAAATAAATTAATTCATCCAATTTTTTATCATTTCTATATTCCTTCCTTGTCAAACACGATATTTTATCTATCTCTCTAACTTTTCATTTTTTCAATTATTTGTCCTTTCATTATTCTATCATACCAAATTAAACACAAATAAGAGTCATTCATATTTAAGTGAATTTAGCTTTGAGCATTAAGAAAAATCAAACTATATATATATATAATAAAACAGAACATAACTTAAATTTTATCCTCTCTATATTTTTTCCCCCAAATTAACCCAACCCAACTCTTCCGACCTAACCCAACCCACCTATCACATCCAACCCAACCCACCCAACCCAACGGCTCCCTGCAAAAAACAGATCCCCATTTCTCTTCTCTCTCACATCTCTCTCAGGCCGTCGCTTCCCCAAATCCTCGGACAAGCAACTGCGCCTTGGCAACACACAGGCGGCGAGTCACTTCCCTAAATCCCCGGACAGCCACCCTCTCTCGCATCTGATCCTTCTTTTATGCCGCCGTCCAAAGCCACAGATACCTCATGGTGGTTTGATTTGGGCGATGGTGGTTTGATTTGGAAACCGTTTCAGGTCCCAATCTCTCTGCTCATTCGCAGATACAAGCATTCACACACAGTGCCACAGAGGCTCACACTCACAGGGCGAGTATTATACTAAATTTCTGTGTTGTTTAGTTATTTCTGAATTTTATAAATGGTGAATTTGGTGAAGCCGAGTTGAAGATGATCATGAACAGAACGCGCTGAGTTCTAAGTGTTGAATAGAACGCGCCAAAACTAGCTAAGTATTGGCACAATTATAATTTTTTTGAAAGTTTTTTTTTGATAAAAAAGGTAATCAGTGATTTCATTCAAGTAGGAAAGTGTTGATTACAGTCATTAAAAAGAAAAGCCTCAAGCTCGATAGAGGGACAGCTGGCCCAATTCACAGTAAGCGAACCAGACAACGCTGCTACTGCCACCCAATAGCTGCTGCTGCCAAGAGGTACTTTGTTAACTTATTAACTGAATTGCTAAGTGTTGTTAATGCATTGGAGATTGAGTGGACTCTTCGATCCTCAGGATATTGGCCAATCGCCAGTCTGCCGCTATTTTTTATGTTCGGTTGTATTGCCTTTTGTGTTCGGTTGTATTGCGTTCTGTTCGATTTTCCATTCTAGGATTGTTTTACTTTTCATTTGTTAAATGCTCTTATGATTTTGGGGGTTATGTTCTTCTATTCCCCAATTTCCTGATCATCTTCACATTTGACTGTTCTGGGTCCTTTCTTACCCCGAACAGGTTGTATTGGGTTTGGTTCTTTTATCAGGTTTATTAGGCCAGAGTTCACTGTGAAAGGGCCTGAGTTCACTGTGAGCATCTAACGGTAAGAATTCTCATTGCGACTCTGCTCAATCACGTTGAATACTTGAATCTGATTCCTTTGTCTGATCTTTTTTCGACAATAAATTTATTTCACTTTCAGGCAGTTCCCGACGAGTTCCTCCAGCGGCTGTTCCGGCTTATCTCCATCGACACTTTTCTTTTCTCTTCTCAGTCCTCGGTGCACGGTAAATTTATTTCTAATATTCTGAGATTGTCTTTTGTAAAGAGTCTTTGGCAGAATGGCTCTTTCTCATTTCGTTTATGTTTTTTTAAATGTGGCTGCTTGCACTGTTGAGGTTTGGATAAAGGTGAATGATTTCGGGAGTTCTGCGCATGGCATGGTGTTTCATTTTTGACGAGCTGGCGCATGATATTGATTCCTGTGATAAGAAAGCTTTGGATATGTTGTAGTTGTGTTGGAGAGCTTGAACTGAAATAGAGGAATTGTATCCCTACATGCTAGTTGTTCGAGTAAATGTCTGCATGCTAGGCACCAGAGTCATCACCATCGGAGACCCCGGTACGTCTATTCACAATGAAATTTTCTGCCTATTTTTTACACTTCTTTGATTTCAATTGACATTGATGTTAAGTGGGGTTGCAGGTTACGAGGTGTTGTGATCGTGCAACAATTATGGTGAATAGTAAGGAATCAAACAATTAAGAAAGTAGGAGAAAATAACACACAGAAATTTACGTGTTTCGACAATGTGCCTACATCCACGAGAGCGAGCGGCCGTTCTTTTCCATTATAGAATAGGGTTACATCTTAAGTATTTATATAACCCAAATATGGACGTATTTACAAAAATACCCCTGTACCGTACCGCGGGGGCGTTGCCCCCGCACCCCTAACTAATCAGCGTCCCCTTTATTTAAATCCCGCAGGGCAGATGCTGTCGCGGGCTCTGCTCCGCCCGCTCCGGCATCTGCCTCATTGCCATTATGCACACAACAATATATGAGCCACACATACTCTAACAATCTCCACCTTGGCAAATATTCACCCCTTAGAAGAAAAAAAAAGGAGGACATGTATTCGGGAACTCCACCGGGGACGCTGAGTTGAGGCATCTCCCATCTAGCAACTAGAGACATTAATCAAGTCTAAGCAAATGCTTGAACTTGTCTGTAGTAACAGGTTTTGTCAACATATCTGTTGCATTCTCAGAAGTGTGAACTTTCTCAAATAATAGTTCACCAGAAGAAACCAGTTCCCTGATCTTATGAAACCTCACATCTATATGTTTGGTCCTCACATGATACACCTGGTTCTTTGCCAAATAAATGACACTCTGACTATCACAATGCAATTGAACTCCACCTTGCTGGGCACCCAGCTCCTTGACTAAACCTGTAAGCCACAAAGCCTCTTTGGTAGCCTCAGCTACTGACATATACTCTAACTCAGTAGTAGATAGTGCAATTATAGGTTGTACCATGGACTTCCAACAAATAGGTCCTCCCACAAGAGTAAACACATAACCTGTGGTAGACCTCCTGTCATCCAAGTCCCCTGCATAGTCTGCATCCACATATCCCATAACTGAAGGGTCACTCTGTTGTCTGCTAAACCTGATGCCATAGTCTGTAGTGCCCCTCAAGTATCTGAAAATCCACTTGACTGCATCCCAATGCTGTTGACCCGGATTTGAAAGAAACTTGCTAACCACGCTGACAGCTTGTGCCAAATCTGGTCTTGTACAAACCATAGCATACATTAAACACCCCACTGCACTAGCATATGAGACCTTTGATATGTCATGAACTTCATCATCTGTCTTCGGGCACTGAGCGGTAGACAATCTGAAATGATTCGCCAAAGGTGTACTTACTGATTTTGCATAACTCATGCTGAACCTGTCCAACACTTTCTCAACATAGCTATGCTGAGATAGCCATAATCTCCTGGAAGCTCTGTCCCTGTGAATCTCCTGGAAGCTCTGTCCCTGTGAATCTCCATCCCAAGAATCTTCTTGGCCGCACCCAAATCCTTCATGTCAAATTCTCTACTCAACAAAGTCTTCAACTTGTTGACCTCACTCATACTCTTGGCAGCAATCAACATATCATCCACATAAAGTAACAGAAAAATAAATGAATCATCATCAAGCCCTTTTACATAGACACAACAATCATACTCACACCTTTTGTAGCCAATTCGGATCATGTAAGAGTCAAATCGTTTGTACCACTGCCTCGGAGACTGCTTCAGCCCATAAAGTGATTTCTTCAAATTATAGACCAAATGTTCCTCTCCAGGGAGACTGAACCCTTCTGGCTGTACCATGTAAATCCGTTCCTCCAAGTCGCCATGAAAGAAAGCTGTCTTTACATCCATCTGCTCCAACTGCATATCTGAATGTGCTACTAGTGCCAACACTGTCCTGATGGAAGTGTGTCTGACCACGGGGGAGAAGATCTCATCATAGTCAACCCCTTTTCTCTGTGAGTAACCCTTTGCTACTAGACGAGCCTTGAATTTTTCTCCCTCATTTTCTGATACTACTTCTTTCTTCTTATACACCCATTTGCACCCTATTGCTCTCTTCCCCTCGGGAAGTTCCACCAACTCCCACGTCTGGTTCTTATGTAGAGACTCCATCTCCTCCACCATAGCACTCATCCATCTACTTTTCTCTTGGCTTTGTACTGCCTCCTGAAAAGTTGTAGGATCCCCGCTACTAATAATAAGCGCATAAGAAATCAAATCTTCAAAATCATACCTGGTAGGTGGCTTGATATTGCGTTTGGGCCTGTCTATGGCTATACTATGATGCTGTTGATCACCTGAGATAGAACGCTCTACATGCTGAGCATCCTCTTCTTTACCATGATTCTCTAGCTCCACCTGCACCACATGGTCATTAGTGCTACAGTTTTCTGGTACTTGTTTCTCTTCTTCCTGAGTACGCTGCAACATGGCTTTTTCATCAAAAACCACATCTCTACTGATCACCATCTTGTTTGCCTTCGGATCCTAGAGCTTGAAGCCTTTCACTCCTTTCTGATATCCCAGAAAGATACACTGTCTAGACTTCGCATCAAGCTTCGACCTCTCCTCACTAGAAACATGTACATAGGCTGGACATCCAAACACTCTCAAACCAGAGTAGTCTACCTCACTGCCTGTCCACACCTCCTCTGATACTTTCCCATCTAGTGCTGCCCTCGGTGATCTGTTAATCAAGAAACATGCCATATTCACTGCCTCTGCCCAGAAATTCTTTGCAAGCCCTGCATTCAACCTAAGACACCGAGTTTTCTCGGCTATCGTTACACCATTTTGTTGTGGTGTCTTGCGGACTGTGAAGTGTCTCTTGATCCCATGCTGCTCACACAACTCCTGGAACTTTGAATCTGTGTACTCAGTACCATTATCTGACCTGAGGCATTTAATCTTCCTCCCTGTCTGGTTCTCTACTTCAGCTTTCCACAGCTTGAACTTGGAAAACGCTTCTGACTTGTGTCGCATGAAGTACACCCAGACCTTTCATGAGTAATCATCAATGAAACTCACGAAATACATGTATCCTCCCCGTGATAGTACGCTAACTGGTCCCCAAACATCTGTATGGACATAGTCGAGAACCCCCTCTGTCTTGTGTGTGGCTGTCTTGAACTGCACCCTATTCTGTTTTCCAAAAACAAAATATTTGCAAAAATTGAGTTTGCATGTCTTGACACCCTTCAATAGATTTTTCTTATGAAGCTCTATCATCCCACGCTCACTCATATGACCCAGCCGCATATGCCACAAGGCTGTATTATCTGATTCAGACTCTACAGCAGCAACTCCACCTACAATTGTAGTACCCAGTAGTCTGTAAATGTTTCCTACTACTTTCTGTCCCTTCATCACTGTCAGCATGCCTTTACTTACTTTCATTACTCCACTTATAGATTTGTAACTATAACCATTACAATCCAAAGTGCCCAATGAAATCAAATTCTTCCTTAGATTTGGTACATGTCTAACATCACACAACGTTCTAACCATACCATCAAACATCTTAATTATAATATTTCCTATTCCAACAACTTTGCAAGATGCATCATTACCCATCAGAACAGAACCAGAATTTACTGACCTGTAGGTGTCAAACCAATCTTTGTTGGGTGTCATGTGATAGGAACATGCTGAATCCATAATCCAAGAATCTGTTAAACGATCTGAACTAGATAAAACAGAAAGCATATCTCCTTCACCACTCTCTGAATCTTCTTCTTCCACTACGTTTGCAGACTTTGATGCACCCTCTTTGTTCTCTGAATCCCCTTTCTTTTTCTCTGGACAGTCCCGTTTAAAGTGCCCCTTTTTCCCGCACTTGTAACACGAGACAGAGACGTCCTTCTTCTTCTTCCTCGACTTGGACCGGGCTTTATTGTTACCCGATCCATTCCGAGATTTGCTTCTTCCACGTTCCTGGTTACCCTTCACCACAAGCCTTTCACCTTGTGAAGCCTCATCACTGGCTTTCTTCCGCTGATGAAAACCTAACAGAGCACCTGTGACATCCTCCAATTCGAGGGTTTCTTTCCCCCACATTAGAGTCGTAACCAAATTCTCGTACGTAGGAGACGCCGGTAAGGAATTCAGCAACATCAGCGCCTTGTCTTCGTCTTCGAACTTCACATCAACTCGTTTCAGATCGCTGATGATCTGATTGAACACGTTGATGTGTTGGGTCAAATCCGAGCCCTCTGACATCTTAAGACCATATAATTTCTGCTTAAGATAGAGCTTGTTCGTCAACGAGTTGGACATATACCGACTTTCCAGTTTCAACCAAACTTCCGCCGGTGATTCCTCATCCATGACGTGATACATCACTTCATCAGCCAGACAAATCCTAATAGTCGCCACAACCTTCGCTTCCAATTCTTTCCAATCCATGTCGTCCATTCCTGCCGGTTGTTTTCCGTATAATGCCTTCACCATGCCCTGCTGCACTAACAGGTCCTTCACCCTCCTCTGCCATAATCCGAAATTCCCAGTTCCGTCGAACTTCATGATGTCGAATTTTGTAGAGGAAATCCCAGACATCGTAGTCTAGCTCTGATACCAATTGTTGTGATCGTGCAGCAATTATGGTGAATAGTAAGGAATCAAACAATTAAGAAAGCAGGAGAAAATAACACACAGAGATTTACGTGGTTCGGCAATGTGCCTACATCCACGAGAGCGAGCGGCCGTTCTTTTCCATTATAGAATAGGGTTACATCTTAAGTATTTATATAACCCTAATATGGACGTATTTACAAAAATACCCCTGTACCGTACCGCGGGAGCGTTGCCCCTGCACCCCCAACTAATCAGCGTCCCCTTTATTTAAATCCGGCATCTGCCTCCTTGCCATTATGCACACAGCAAATATGAGCCACACATACTCTAACACGAGGAATGTACGTATGGGGCTTGAGAAGAACACAAACTGGGAAGAGACGGTGGCTCCAGGTTTAAGGCAATGCCCATAAGTAATTAGCCAATAGTTTTGTTTATTTAGGGGTTTTTGTGTTAATCACTAATTTGTGGTCGTGGAAAGTGTTTTTCTCTTGATTGGTGGCGCTCCATGTGCATAACTTAAAAACAGTAGGTTTTTGTTTGTTATACTGTGGGTATGGATTTTTTACCATCTTAGGCTCATGCCGTGGTAGGTTTTGTTTGATACTTTTTATTTAAACATTTGGATTGTAACGTTGCTGCTGTCCATTATGGGAGTTTCTATTTTTTCCAAGAGTATTATATATTTAATGCATCATAAATTCAAGATTGGTACTGACAAAATGTTCGAATGAATTTGAGCCAAAGTTTAAACATGTTTGAATGAATTAAGTTGAAATTCAGTTTAAACATGCTAGATGTTCGAGCAAATGTCTGATTAAACAAAAAGGGTCGGTTGGACGGTCAGTCGGCCAATCAGCCACTCTGCCTAACTGTGAATGTTCAAAATGGTGTTTGAGCAAATGTTAAAAGTGATTTTTGTTGCATTAAAAAAACACACACACACACACACACACACACACAAAGCCCACCATACATTCACACACATCACACACCCATTTTAATGGTTAAGTTTGAATTTTTTAGTGCACTCCAACTGTTTGTTTTTTTTGCTCATTAGCACACTGGCAGTCTATCCCTTCTTTCTATAATACATTTGTCCATATTTTCTGGTGGTGCTAAAAAACTTACAATCCGACAAATGATGGTGCAATCGACGACTCACTCAGATGTTTTTATAATGGGTGTTTAAATTGGACCTTTTTAATTTGTGTTTATATTCATTGTTTGACTATCTTGTATATAAGAACTATGTACATTGCCTTTAGACACGTGATATAGGGCAAGTTTAGACTTTCAGTTTAAGTTGTGTCCGAAATCAATGCTTGATTATTTTTCTTTCAAATTCAATGTTCAATTTTTTTAGTTATACCGTGCCTTCAGACACGAGTTATCTCTAATATATATATATATATATATATATATAGTGTGTGTGTATATATTGTGTGTGGACGTGGTGGGCTTGTTAGTGCTGACAAATATTAGTGACTGATCAGTTTCTTCATCCATGAAATGTCATGATTTTGTTGCACATTTTTCATTGTCTTCTTATGAACTAGATGCTCATCCAATTCTTAAGAGCTCAGAAACTTGTATAATCTTTGTCCCCTTTCGATCAGTACGAGTTTGTGGGTGCCCCATAGCTCTAAAAACCTTAGTCACATGCATCGCCATGTCCCCAATGTAAAGGACCCCGTATGTTGTCTTGTTTACCTACAATATTCTATTCAGCTCCGAAGTTATCACATCGAACAGAACCTTTTCACAAGTATGGCTAATCAGGGTGCGAACAAAAAGGGACCAATGTCACCCTTCTCACACCTAAATTATGGGTGGTAATTTTTGAGACAATTTGAAACATGACTTGAAATCAATACGAAATTAAAAGGGTTAGAGTTAACTATTTTTTGATATGAACCCGTATATGATACGACCTGTTAATACAAATAACAAATAGATTAAGTTAGTATCAAACACGAATAATACGAAATTGACACGATTATAAAAATAAAATATTATATTTTTTTAAGTAGTGACCTAATTTTTGTACAAAAAAAATATATCCTTACTAGTTTTTATTATTATATTTATTAAGTTAATTTTTAATTTATAGAAAAATATGAGTATAAGTTCGATTAAGTGATAATAAAATTTTAGACATAAAACTGAGCGTTAAGTTTTTTATTCATGGGATGTATGAGTCAACACAAACATGACATGAAAATGAATTTGTCGATACGACATACAATAAGTTAAACGAGTTTAATTAAGATTGATAAATACTCGACATGAACCCAAAATGACACGACACAAATACGATCAGACACCACACAATTATTAGTCCTACCCTGAATTATCCAATGAATGTCGTTTATAGGTCCCCACCTTTTCTGTTTTTTTTAAAGTTTTTGATGGCAGAAACATTTGGGAGGTGCGTTATATATATAGGACTCATTCTTAGGTAACAAATACTTAACCCACAAGTTTAAGTTAAACTTTGGAAATTTTCAGTAAAAATCGAATTTAAATAGTCTGAATTTGCGGCTTGCTCATTTACCCTTCGTACATTTGGGGATGGACTATAAGACAGAGAACACGAATTCACACCTTCAGTCTCCCAATTCAATGGCTTCTGGCCCAGCAGTACTGTCATCTTCCTTGGCTCCCGGTTTTTCTGAGAAAGATGAGTTGCTGTTCTCCAATGGCCGTAATTATGCGCTGCTCGGCGAAATTACAATGCTCGTTCTTCTCTTGCTCTTCACCTTCTTTATCATCTCCATCGTCTGTTTTTTACGCATAAAGCTCTCTCCTGATGCTTCCAAACTCAGTCCCCTGGATCAAAATATGTCAAAAGACAGCCTTTTCCATGTTTAAAGGCCAAACTATTATTGGATCGCATGATTCGTGTCGTCGGTGAATTAATCAGCCGTTTGTTACCAATGATGCTTTGGGTCCTGTCTATGTCCAACCAATCTCTACTTGCAGGTCAGAGAACAGATTAGGCACAATTCTTGGCATATATATACATATGTTCTATGGCGAAAGGCTTTAATGTGGTGAGCTTAAGAGTGTCGTACTGTTCTTCATGTGTGTGTAATTCAGTGGCTAATATGATAAGCATATCATGATATATATATATATATATATATAATGTGTTTATGTAGTATGCTTGTGGTTGGTTTTCGATGCGAACATTACATCCAACTGTTATATGAGCCGATAGTTTCTTCTATTTTAAGTTTTTTTTAGTTGTTTTTGGATCTCCTTCTGATTATAGCATTCTGAAAATAGAATTATACTTTAGTCTTCAAGGTCCCTTTTAGATTGGCAACCGATTTTTTTTTTTTTTTATAAAAAAATTGGCGCAATTATAATTTTTTTGCAAGTTTTTTTTTTGATAAAAAAAGTAATCAGTGATTTCATTCAAGTAGGAAAGTGTTGATTACGGTCATTAAAAAAAAAAGCCTTAAGCTCGATAGAGGGACAGCTGGCCCAATTCACAGTAAGCGAACCAGACAACGCTGCTGCTGCCACCCAATAGCTGCCTTATTAAGAGTTTTTGGCTTGTGTAAAAAACTAAGTTCAAGATGTTTAGCAAAAAATCTAATGTCCTCCACTCGGGCACTAATTTCCGAAGGGGGAACACATTCAGTAGAGCAAAGCTGGATAACTTCTTGACAGTCACTCTCAGTTCTGACATTTGTTAACTGTGAGGCATTCACCAGCAGGCAGGCTTCTCTCACTGCCGCTGCTTCTGCTTGGAGACTTGAAAGTAGCCGGAATATCTTTCCTGATCCCATTCAAAAAACTGTCATTAGTGTCTCTTAAAAAAATTCCAATAGCAGCCCTTCCCTTTTTAAAAGTCCCATCACAACTGACTTTGAACCCTGGGCACCTATGGTTTGCAGGGAACTCATGCTGAGTTGGGGCAGATGAGTTAATCTTTTCTCCTCTTTTTCCAGCTAAAAGAACCTCACTCCATAGATGCCTTGCTTTTAACAGTGTTGCTAACGCATTTGGCTCTTCTTGATTGTAGACCATTTGGTTTCTCCCTTTCCAGATCATCCATGCTATAGTAGCAATTTTACCCATGATCTGTAGTGAACTGTTTGTATCGCTAATAGCTTCCAGAACTGATGATACCCACTGTATAGCTGTACCACTTAGTTCCTTCTCAAATCTAAAGCCAAATCACACCTTCTTTGTCCATTCGCAACCAAATAATAGATGTTCAATGGATTCAACCTTGACCTTGCAAATTAAGCACCATGGTGAATCTCCACATTTTTTTTTGAACAAATTTTCTCGTGAAGCCAGAGAATTGTTACAAACTTTTCACCAGAAATGCTTTACTTTCGGAAGGGCCTTCATATGCCATAGCTTCGGATGAGGTGAGAAGGAGGAGCTAGCTTCCATAGTACAATGATAATTGAGACATGTCCCAGTGAGTACCCTGATTTAACCGTATAGACTCCATTAGGACTTGGTTGCCATATCCTTCTGTCAACCCCAGCTGTCTTTGTAATTGGAATAGTCACAATGGCTTTGCATTCTTCTTCATTAAAAAGTTCCTTCAGAAGCTTTGTGTTCCACATCTTGAATGGCCTTATAATGAGTTGGCTTACATGCTCAAGGTTACATGGGTGGGGTCTAGAGGAGCTAATGACTGCCATAGGTAAAAGTGGTATCCACTTGTCTTCCCAGATTCTAATCTCATTGCCCTCCATTACTTGCCACAACAACCCTTTCTCCAGCAAATCTCTCCCCTTTAAAAGGCTATTCCAGACCCAAGAAGGCCTAACTCCCTTCTTTGACTCCATGAAGTCACACTCCGGGAAATAAATAGACTTAATGAGCTTGGCCCAAAAAGAATTTGGATTTGGTGGATCCTCCACCCTTGTTTTGCGAGGAGGGCTTGATTGAAGGATGAAAAATCCCAAAACCCCATTCCCCCTCTCATCTTAGGCTCAATCATTTTCATCCATTTCTTCCAATTATTTCCCCTCTTCTCCGCTCCATTACCCCACCAGAAATTTCTTACATATCTATCAAGCTTATCATAGAAGTTCTTTGGGAAGAAGAGGACAAACATAGCATAAGTGGGGATTGCTTGAATCACTGCCTTGATCAAAGTTTCCCTTCCCCCCTGTGTAAGCAAGAGCCCTTTCCAGCCCTGCATCTTTTTCAAAACCCTTTCTAATTAGAAACCAAAAATCTCATTCTTTGATCTTCCCCAAAAAGCAGGGAGCCCTAGGTATTTTGGCTCAGGAGCCAAAGGCTGCATGCCCAAGAGATTACTAAGGTGCCCTTTTTGTTCAAGTGTTGTATTGGATGAAAAAGCAATACCTGATTTCTAGTAGTTCATGCATTGTCATGAAGCCAAACTGTAATCCCTAAGGAGTCTTAGCATGTTCCTAATCCCCTGCTCTTTTGCCTTTATAAAGAATAGGGAATCGTCCTCGAATAAAAGGTAAGAAACTGTTGGGCTCCTTCTATGAACTTTGACACCTTGGAAACTATGATCTTCCACTCCTTTTTGAAGCAAATTAGAGAGCACATCTGCCACTAAAATGAAGACATAGGGGGAAGTTGGATTCCCCTGTCGAATACCCCTTTGGGGATGAACCACTCCCCTTCTTTCTCTATTAACCACGATTTGGAAGCTAACTATACAGACACATTGGCAGATGAGGTGCACCCATCTTGGACAAAAGCCTAGTTTAAGCATTGTAGCTTAGAGGAAATCCTATCCAATCCTATCATACGCCTTGTTGATGTCCATTTTGATGGCTAATTCTAGGATCTTTCCTTTCTTCTTCAACTTTAAATGATAGAGGACTTCATTTGTTACAATTACACTATCTTGGATATGCCTTTTGGGGACAAAAGCAACATGTTGGGGGGGGGGGGGGAGATAATACAGTGCATCATTTCTTTCATTCTATTAGCCATGACTTTAGAAATGACCTTGTAAAGGAAGTTGCAGAGTGCAATTAGCCTGAACTGTACAATAGATTCCGGATTAGCTTCCTTAGGGATAAGGACAAGATTGGTTTTGTTCAGCTCCCTTAACATAAAGCCCCCTCGAAAAAACTCCTCACTGTACTGCAAACTTCATTGCCAATTATATGCCAATAGGAAAGAAAGAAAACACTTGGGAAGCCATCAGGGCCAGGTGCTTTGAGGGACCCCAGTTGCTTTGCTGTTGTATAGACTTCCTCATCCTTGATCTCTCTCATTAGTTGTTGGTTTATTTGGTCGGTTACTTTGCATTCCACTACCTCCAATATTCCTTCAAAATTTCTTTGACCTATAGTAGCAACCAGGCTTTGAAAGTAGTCTGCCTCTTCTGTTTTGAGCCTTAAAATTTTTTTTCTTTGCCTCCTTTGAATTGTTGTTTGATGGAAAAACCTTGTGTTTTGATCACCAGACTCTAGCCAATTGATTCGCGATGTCTGCTTCCAAAATTCCTCTTCCCTTGATCTTATAGTATCAATTTCAATAGCAATATCAACCTCCAATATGAGGTTCTCCTCTGTGGCATCCTTCATTTGGACTTCAAGTAGTCTCAGATTAAGCTTAGACAATAGCTTCTTGTTATTCCCAAATTTCTGTTTGCTTCAGCTGGAAAGCTCCTTTCAATAGCATTGTAATGTCTTTGCCATTGCATGCATTGGTGATCCCACCATTTTGTTCTCCCAGCTGCTCTTAATTATCCCTTCACACGTACTATCATCCATCCACATTGTTTCGAACTTGAAATAAAATGATCTCTTTTTGCTATCTAGCTCTAAGTTGATGATGATTGGACAATGGTCCTAGCCCATTCTCGCTTCAGGAATAACCTGCATCTAGGGGAATTTGAAGCTTCATTATGAGTTCACCAAGACCCTGCCAATTCTTTCTTGGACATTCGTCCTTCTAGGCCTATTGTTAGACCAAGTGAACTTTGGTCCTTTGAAATCTGTTTCCAGAATATTGCACTCAAGAATTAAGCCTTGCAACTCCTCCATCTTTTTTAAACTGGCTGATCTTTCTTCCTCATTTTCTCAGATTGAGCCAATGAGATTGAAATCAACAATAACCATCCAAGGCATTTTGGTATGTCTGACCATCACCTTGAACCTTTGTCATATCCTTTGTCTTCTATCAAAATCATTATCAACATAGATAAAAGTACCTACCACTCTTTAGTTTGATTCTGCAACTTGCCAGTAACATTGAACATATTCTTGTGCTTTGTTCTGATTTGTAGATTTACATCTTCCTTCCACCATAGTGCTAAGCCTCTAGATAGACCTATTGGGTCCACATACTCTCCATTGTGATAGACGAATAGTGCGATAACCTTCTCAGCATTCAAGTTTATTTGTTCCATTCTTAGTCTCCATTAAGAAGACTATAGTCGGGCGATGAGCACTAATTAATCCTCTTAAGGTTCCAACTGTCTGGGGTTGCCCCACTCCCTGACGATTCCAAGATAAGACTAACATGGAAGTTGTGGCTGTTTGGGGCCAACCACCACCACCCTTTTTGGTTTCAAATTAGCATTAGACTCTTTCTGTGGGGTCTCTGGAATCTGAGACGCCCATTGGGTCATACAAATATTAAGGTTGTTCTCCCCTTGCTGTTCTTGAATCCCATTTAATGCTTGCACCTCTTGCATTGCCAATGACGTGAAAAAA